>CP139505.1:343670605-343713972 GCA_021014915.2 Artemisia tridentata subsp. tridentata | reverse complement strand
GCAAGATGAACCGATTGCACACAACTCATTCATGGAAATTTCTGGGAATAGATTCTATCCCGCAATATAGCAATCTTCCTATGGACATAAAATCGGATGTAATTGTTGGTGTCCTTGACACGGGTACTCTTTACATACAGTACTAGTTTGCTACGGTATTATGGTATGAAAAGCTTGTTAGTTGCTAGCCGGAATGTGGGAGGTCAACTCTAATCCCATTTCCTTCTATCAGAGGTGAAATGTCGGGTTGTTGTAACTTCAACATTTTTGTGCCACAATTTTTAGCGACTCAAACACAACATCAAGACCTTTCTAATAAAAGTGGTACGATGAATTTAGGTGTTTGGCCGGAGTCAGAAGGCTTTAATGACTATGGATTAGGGCCTGTGCCAACAAAGTTCAAAGGAGAATGTGTGCCAGGACAGAATTTCACAAGATCAATGTGCAATAGGTAAGCAATGTTATGCTATTGATCATATACTGTGTTGTTCGCACTCTAAAGGAAAATTTTACCACATTATTGTTGATTATAGCGTCACTATATGATGGATTTTCTTATAGTCGTGCGTGAAGTCAATCTCCCAATTTTGTAAATATTAGTTGGTATTTTACCAGGAAAATTATAGGATCTAGATACTACTATGAAGCATACGAAGCAATAAATGGACCACTTGAGAGCTTCAACCTTACATTCTTCCGATCTGCACGAGACAGTGAAGGCCATGGAACACATACATCATCTACTGTTGCTGGATCAAAGGTCTCAAACATCAGTCTATATGGGTTGGGAAGAGGCAATGCAACAGGAGGTGTGCCAAGTGCTAGACTTTCCATCTACAAAGTTTGTTGGTTTAGTGATTGTGAAGATGCCGACGTTCTTGCTGCATTTGATGACGCTATTTATGATGGCGTCGACATTATTTCTGTGTCTCTAGGCCCACTTCCACCCCAACCAGTTTACTTTGAGGACGGGATGTCAATTGGAACATTTCATGCTTTTGAAAAAGGTATTGTTGTTTGTGCATCAGGTGGGAACAGCTTTTTCCCACGCACAACGACCAATGTAGCCCCATGGATACTGACTGTCGCTGCTAGCACAATCGACCGTGAGTTTCCGTCATATATATTTCTTCGAAATATGAAGCAATTGAAGGGGTTTGGCGTAAGCACTAAGCAAGGTCAAGGGAAACAACTCAGTTTGATATCCGGGGGTGATGCTGCAGCTTCAGGAATTCTTTCTAGAAATGCAGGGTATTAAAATAAAAACAGATACGCCGAAAAAGTGTCACAAAGATTAAAAAATCTAACTACAAATTAGCTAAACTAAATTTACGCTTTTATTTGATTCAATTTTAACAATCAATATCTGTTTGGGCTTCGATTATCCAGCTTTTGCAAGAGAAACGCCTTGGATTCGAACTTGATCAAGGGGAAAATTGTGGTGTGTAAGCTCGAGTCATTGCTTGCTGACAGAAGCGAGAAGGCCATTGCTATAAAAGAAGGAGGTGGTGTTGGGATGATACTCATGGATCCTCTTGCAAAAGACGCCTTATCTCAATTTGTAATCCCAAGTGTTTTAATCAGGCATGCGGAAGCTCAAGAGCTTCAATCTTACATGAGCATTGAAAAGTAGGTTCCAAAGCCAGTTTTCTCAAAACACCAAACAATTTTAGAAAAAATATATATATATTTCTGATCTAACATAAATGTTTTTCCTCATGATCCAAGAAACTCGACAGCTAGAATAATCCCAACAGAAACAAACCTCGGGACTAAACCAGCACCAGCAATGGCGATTTTCTCCTCCAAGGGACCTAACATTATAACTCCTGATATAATTAAAGTTTGTATCGAATTTCCTTAATTCTTTTAGCAAGTTAATGAACTTGAATCCTAATATATATCAATGACGGTAAGTTTTGAATGTAGCCGGATATAACTGCACCTGGAGTTAACATTTTGGCTGCATGGTCACCTATAGCAACAGAAGATAGCGCTGGCAAAAGCTTAAACTATAACATCATATCGGGCACTTCTATGTCGTGTCCACACGTAGCTGCGGTGGCAGCACTGTTAAAATCAGTTCATTCAGATTGGAGCCCTGCCGCTGTAAAATCTGCAATAATGACCACAGGTTTAACCTTAACCCTTAGAGAAGTAAGTTGGAAAAAGCAATAGTTTCGTACTCCTCATATGCATGTGAATAGATAGCTAGTCACCAATGTACTTTGCCACTGGTAGCGAATCAAGAGGATATTGCAGTAACTCGTGAGATTTTTCAAGAGCTAAAGCGGGCTTCTTTTGATATAAATGAATTAATAGCTGCTAACATGATGCCTTTTTCACTTTTCCATTCACTAATTGTTAGTGTCACCAACACATAATGGCTTGAGACCATCATTTCATATGGTGGATGTGTTTTTCTTAGTGACCAACTTAAGAGCAGCATTCAACCCACTTTCTTTTATTGCCATTTTCGTCATTGCAAATACATATATACTTTGATTTATTTTTGCGTTGTCGTGAAAGGCTACCTTGATCAGAGTTGAGACCAAGGCATATCTGATATCCCCAACTTTAAATAACAGATATTTAGTGACACAAAGGTGTCAGTATCATACTCCATTGATACAAAAAAGTCGGCATCTTCGTTTAACTGACAGTACAGAAGAAAAACATAAGATTGGTATGCAAGACACCTAGTCTTTTTTATACAGTGAAAGATATACTGTATGATTTTTTATGACACATCTGATGCATCTAAAGGCAAATTTCATGTAGTGTCCATATGCGGTATGTTACCGTAACCTTCAAATCTCTATCTTTATAAGATTTACAATGCACAAAAGATAGTAATTATAGAAAAGTAGCAACTTTTCTTGCTTAGTACTCTGCCTTCTAAGGTTGTTTAATTTGATGGTCTATATGCATTAATTAACAAGTCCTAGACAACTTTCTGTGTTTAAAGATATTGTTACATGTAAATCATTCAATATATGTATGATCGACAGATTATATGATTCCGTAATTCTCTTCAAACACCATATATATATGAAGGAAATCTCTCTTGTTGCAGCTTACACCACAGACAACACCCAAAACTTCATAAAAAATGACGACTCTACAGATGCAACTCCTTTCGATTATGGATCGGGACACATAAATCCAGCAGCAGCAACAGATCCTGGGCTCATCTATGATTTCAACACCAACAATATCATCAACTTACTTTGCAGCTATCACGCAAGCCCCGCACAACAAAAGAACTTAACCAAAACACCATTTTACTGCAAGAGTCCTCCCACACCCTCCTATAACTTCAACTATCCGTCAATAGGTGTCTCTAATATGACAGGAAACTTATCGGTTTACAGGACTGTTACCTACATTGGTGAAGGTCCTACTCTTTATTATGCGAAACTTGAACCAGTTAGAGGAGTAAAAGCTTCGGTTGATCCTGATGTCTTGAGGTTTACAAAATCGGGGGAGAAAATGACTTACAGGATAGATTTTGTACCTTATAAGAGCACCAATGGTAGCTTCGAGTTTGGATCATTGACATGGATGAATGATATTCACAGGGTTAGGAGTCCGATCGCTGTTAATGTGGGTTTGGTTTGATGATACTACCATATTAACCTTGTCATATGAACATACTGTTAGTCGATAGTTAGTATATGGTTTAGTGTATTTGGGCTCAAGCACGTATCTAAAATAGTCCATGTATTCCCTATATCATGTACTGGTTTACTCAATAATGCATGATCGACATTTACACACTTACATTGTATCACAGCCAAATCCCTGATTTTTTTCCCCTTTCTTGGCTGCCGTAATCAACAGTATTACTTTGTGTTTCACTTCACCGAATACAATTTGATCATCTGTGTAATTTGTCTAATTATCTAATCATTAATTGTTGAGGAAATACAAGAGTGTCAGACGATTGTTCCCACCACATCCTTGCTTCACTATTAAATACGTAATTGTTGTTGTTGATACCACTCATCGTGCTATCAATTCTTGTTTCTTTTTCCTTTATCGGTTGTATCTTTTATGGCTTTTCATACAAGAACAAATCTGCCCTCCTAACACAACCCTACTAAATCCCTAAAACACGTCTAGTCCTTTTTTTTTTTTTTGGTGACTTGTTCTTGGGTTAACAAGTTGAAATCTATATTGGTGATTTGTGCTTAGGTTCACAGATCCTCTTGTTTGCTTGTTGTTCGTGCTTTGGTTCACGAACAGTTTCATCAATCGTTGGTTTCTTGATAAGCAGTCGACACGTTTCACGTTCTACAACGACCATTGGTTTATGGTGATAACCGGTCGTTACTTTGTGATTCCCAATTGATATTAGTGATTATTGGTATTTTGTTGATCTTCTATGATTATGCCTCTCGTTTGCAAAACAAAACCGAAACCCTCACTACACCAAAATGAACATTTTGAGACCTTCCAAAAATTTGGGTCAACATTCTCGTCCTAAATTTTGGCCATGGCCCACACTTTTTTCAACAAAAAATGGCAGTCAAACAATTTTTCCACATTCACAATATGGGATGACAATGTCGTCCCAAATATTTATATATTTGTTTTTCGACATTTCAATTGTTTGTAAATGAAATTTCCCAAAAAAAAAAGTCCCGCCATAACATTTAATCCCGCCAAACAAAATGGGACGACAATGTCGTCCCATTCTGCGAGTTTTTTTTTTTTTTTTTTTTTTTTTTTTTTTTTTTTTTTTTTTATTTAAAAACTTTGTAAATCAGTTTTTATTTTTAAATCAATATAAAAACTTTTTTTAAAAACAAAAAATGACATTTTTTATCCAATAATCTATTTAAAAATACTTGTATATAAATTAATTTTAGAAAATTATTTGCTTTAAAATTATATGTTAGTGTAAAAATTAATTTTAAAAATTACATAAATTAAAAAATTTACAAAATCAATACTTTACTATTTATCAAAAATATTTTTGATGTTAAAAATATTAATTATAATGGGGTCTTGTCCGCCGATGATCAAACTTATATTCTTGATAACGTCTTCAATCACCATCCATATAAAGTTCAGAAAACAAAGTTCCAAGAAAGTCGTTGCTTTTTTGTTGTATCAACCGATGGCCGTGAAGAAGACTTCTCGTACATTAAATGTGTTGAGAATTATGTAAATGTGGTGATCTCGACTATTATGAACTAGATCTGAATATTGATGAAATGGATGTTGATCGGACTGAAGGGTCAAATGAACAGACTACTGATAAAGGGAGTAATTGGGGATGAAACAGGAATGAGGAACAAATGATGGTCCTAGACCATGAGGACCTTTTACCGCAACGAGACAAAGGCTCGATATCTTCACAGCGGATGAGCAAGAGATGATTAACGAAATTAATCCCATCATTCAGTCTATCCGTAGGATTATGCATCAAACTTACCACCAAACACTTCTATCTCACTAAATATCAACAACACTAAATCTTACATTTGCTGGCGTTGAGTCATGTTGATCGAAGTTGGAACCATTCGTTTTATTGTCCATCTAGTGGATGCTTTCTTGGAGATGATTTTGAATGTTTTTCGGCCAAGATTTCCCTGTTCAGATGAGTTGGTGTGGTTTCTTCTCCTAACTGAAGGTATACCTTTTATAACCTCATAATACCTTTTTCTTAAGTCATAGGTTATCATTAAATCACACTTGGTATTTTAGTGTTGATGCTATCGCTATGTATGAGACTCAATCTTTGTTTAAAAACCAAATTTGCAAACAAAGAACTTCAAAATTTTTGCAGCAGTAAATTGTGAGTGAAGCAACATAAAAGTCAAAAAATTGAACACCTACGGCTACAAGTAGATACTAAAACTGTGGTTCTGTTATCCACATTTTCCTTCTGTTATCAAACTTCCCACCAAACACTTCCCACCAAATTTTCCCACCAAAACTTCCCACCAAAATATTGGCGCCAAAATTTCCCACCAAAACGTTTGTATAAAATATCTGCTTTATCCTCACAAACACATTATATACACTCTTATCCTCAAAACCACTCAACCTCACAACCTCTTATCTTCACACCAATTTCAAAACTTGAGATGCAGCGATATAATCCTTTTATGTGTTCTTGTGGAACAGGAAATATAAAACTAAGAACATCACATCAAGAAGATACCTTTGGATGGAAATATTATGCATGTCCTCTTTCGAAGGTGAACAATCATACATTTCTTATTTATGTAAATATACAAACAATCGTAACATTTTCTTATTATGTAACAGCCAAGAGAAAAAGATCATGGATGTGGATATTTTATATGGAAGAGTGAATTTGATGACCGGTTACGAGTAAACTCTTCTGCTTCAACATCTCAAGGTGATGGATCTGCACCAACAGAGTGCTCAAACTGTAATGCCAAAGATCTTAGGATAAACATGCTGGAATCACAAAAACTGGTGCTAGAGACAAGAGTAAACATGCTGGAATCACAAAAGCAGGTGCTAGAGACAAGAGTAAGGATGCTGGAGGCAAGACTTGAAATGGCAACGAATCCCGACGACCCCGACTACGCATGTCAGTCGGCTGCAATACTCCGTGAGGTGTTAGGTGACTTGGACAATCTTCATATGTAATGTTGTTGTTGTTGTTGTTGTTGTTGGTGTGTGTGTGTTATTGTTGTTATTTAATAAAATGTTGTTGTTGTGAAAAATTAAGTATTTCACGAGACTTCTTTAACGCCATTGACCTCTGTATAAACCGATAACAATTTTTTGTTTGGCTATGCATTTAAGTCTTTTGAAAGTTCACCTATCCATATAAAGTTCAGAAAACAAAGTTCCAAGAAAGTCGTTGCTTTTTGTTGTATCAACCGATGGCCATGAAAAAGACTTCTCGTACATTAAATGTGTTGAGAATTATGTAAAGGTGGTGATCTCGACTATTATGAACTAGAGGATAATTACATGGAAGCGGGATCTCCTGAGCTCGAATCCAGTTCTAAACCTGTATTTGAAGACGGTTTAGACCTGAATATTGATGAAATGGATGTTGATCGGACTGAAGGGTCAAATGAACAGACTACTGATAAAGGGAGTAATTGGGGATGAAACAGGAAGGAGGGATGGGGTCCTCAAAGAGATCACCCTGCGATATCATATCGACTCATTCGTTTAACATCTCATGTATATCCATATCATCCCGACTCATTCGTTTAACATCTCATGTATAACGATATCATCTCGACTCATTCATTTAACATCTCATGTATCACGATACTATATCGAGTCATCCGTTTTAAAATGTCATGTATCACGATACTATATCGAGTCATCCGTTTTAACATGTCATGTATCACGATACTAAATTTAAATCATTTTTAATGTAATTCAAATAATTTATAACTAATTTAAATCATTTTTAATTTATTTAAATAATTTATAATTTAAATTTATTTAAATAATTTAAATCATTTTTAATTTATTTAAATAATTTATAACTAATTTAAATCATTTTTAATTTATTTCAATAATTTATAACTAATTTAAATCATTTTTAATTTATTTCAATAATTTATAACTAATTTAAATCATTTTTAATTTATTTCAATAATTTATAACTAATTTAAATCATTTTTAATTTATTTAATATTAATTAAATAATTTAAATCATTTTTATACACATAAGATAAAGGGAAAAGAATATAAAAACAGTTAGGGACGATATTGTCGTCCCTAATTTTACCACCAAATTTTTTGGCAAAAGTTAAATCACCCCGCCAAAAAAAAAAGGGTACAGGAAACAGATTGGGACGACAATGTCATCCCATTTTGGCTCAATTATTGATAGATCTGGATCTGCATTCTTGTTTTCTCTAAGTGTTTACCCACCAAAAAAAAAAAACCATCGACACCACAAAAAAACCACCTTCGACACCACTATCATCCGCTACCGGACAAGCCCACCACCACAGCAGCCCCACGACAGCAGCTCCACCTATCTCTTCCTCTCTTATTTGAATTTTTGTTTGATTTGCTTAAAGGTATGTTTTTTCTTTTTATTTTTGTTTCTAAATTTGCTTTATTTTATTTTGGTTTGTTAATATAATCTTGGTTTCTTTTTTGTTGTGTTTGTGTTGGTAATTAGATGGCACCACCGCCGTGAACCATCATCGGCAGCAGCTCCACCACCACAGCCGCCCCACGTATAGGTAGTTTAAAGGTGTTTTTTTTATTGTGTTAATGTGTTTTGGGACGACAATGTCGTCGTCAAAAGTTTTTATTAATTAATTTGGTTAATTTAAGTTTGGTTGTTTTAATTTAGGTTGTTTTTTTTACGTGTTTGTCGTGGGACAGCCGGGAGAGTCAGGACAGCAGTAGCACCACAGCCGCGGGAGAGTCAGGACAACAACTCCACCTCTTTTCTTCTCTTCCTTTATTTCAGCCATGAACTAGGTATATAATTTAATTACTTTGATGGTTGCGTTTTCTTAGTAATATGCGTTTGGTTAGTATGATATTGTGAATATGTCGTTTAGTTAGTAATATGCATTTGGTTAGTATGATATTGTGAATATGCTATTTGGTTAGTAATATGCGTTTAGTTAGCATGATATTGTGAATATGCCGTTTGGTTTGTAATATGCGTTTGGTTAGTATGATATTGTGAATATGCCGTTTGGTTAGTATGATATTGTGATTGTTAAACTTATGTGACTTTTTTTAGGATTTTAGTGATTAATTTCGGACAACCCCCATCTGGAATTAATCATCCTATAGACTTTACCAATGAAAGGAAATCATGATTCAAATTAGTAAAGTCTTTAAATGTGTCTCGGGGAAACATCCACCTATTGTTAAAAATAACCCTAAACCTAATCGAGAAATCGAATTGAATTGGAGTAAGCGTTCTATCTTCGACGAACTGAAGTATTGGTCCGTTCTTCAACTAAAACACAATCTCGATGTCATGCACATCGAAAAGAACGTGTTTGAGAGTGTGCTGAATACCTTGTTAATGAACGACAAATCCAAAGACACGCTAAAGGCAAGGCAAGACTTGAAAACTTTGGGAGTTCAAAAGGAGTTGTGGCTCGTTGATAAAGGAAATGGGAAGTTCGATAAGCCTCATCCAAAGTACTCTTTCACACCAGAAAACAGAAAACGGTTTTGTACATTCATCAAAGGAGTTAGACTACCCGATGGGTTTGGATCCAACTTCAAGAAAAAAGTGACCGCTGATGATAACAACATAACGGGCCTAAAATCTCATGACTGTCATATTATGATGCAGCGGTTACTTCCTTATGGAGTTCAGCAATACTTACCCAAAGACATTTCACCCCCATTAATCGAGCTATGCTTATTCTTTAAGTAGATTTGTGCTCGAAATTTGATGCAGCAGGACATGGAGAAAGCTAAAAAAACAAATGCTCGATGTTATGATTAATTTAGAGCAAATATTTCCTCCTGTTTTTTTTGACATAATGATTCATTTGGTTATACATTTACCCGAAGAGGCTATTCTAGGTGGCCCTGTTTACTACAGGTAGATGTATCCATTTGAAAGATACATGAAGAAGCTGAAAAATTATGTCCGAAATAAAGCCAGGCCTGAAGGTTCTATAGCCGAGGGTTATGTTGCAGAAGAAGCATTAACTTTCTGCTCTCGTTATCTTAAGGATGTCGAGACGAGATTTAATCGTCCTGACAGAAATGACGACGGTGCACCTGAACAACTAGATAAATTCCAGGTGTTCCAGCCAGTATGCAAACCGGTGGGTAGAGATGTAGATACTCGGATGGAGCCAGATGTTATGCAGGCAGTTGTATGGTTTGTACTTAACAACAGTCCTGAAATCGACGCAGACATCCAGGCGTACAAAGAGTATGTTTCTTCTTTTTTATATTTTGAAGAACCCTTTTTTTCCTAAGTTATTTGTTTTCGATGACATATTCTAATATCATGAACTTTTGCAGCGAATTTCCTAACAGTACCGTGGAAACAAGTTTTTCTCCCTGGTTCAATGACAAGGTAAACACATTAGATATATTACCTTGTAGTCCAGAGTTTTTGCTCATCTGAGTCTATTTGTATCTCTTTCGTAGATCCGTGAAAATAGCGTGGCAAAAGACCCAAGCTGTAGTCCCGAGTTATTCTCTTTGGCATGTGGACCTTCATCTTGTGCATTTACATACCCCGCTTTCATAGTTAATGGTGTGAAGTTTTTGGTGCATGAGCGCGATATACTTCATACCACTAAATGCAGTGGAGTTTCAACACCCGGGCCTGATGGAGAAATGTAATATGGTCAACTGGAGGAAATCCTGGAGCTCACTTATTTGGGCAACCGAAGGGTTGTGTTGTTCTGATGTTTATGGTTCGACACCCGTAACCCTAATAACCCTACGGCACGCTCTAGGCATTCTTACATTGAACGTGGCATACGTCAAATTTTGACTGATAAGGATGCTTTTAGAAATCAACAATACATTCTTGCGACACAAGCAACACAAGTCTTCTACCTTGAAGACCCTGCTAGACAACCACCTCATTGGAAGGTCGTCGAAGATGTTCATCATCGGAAGATCTGGCATCGGGATGTGGTAGATTCTGATCAAGATGTTATACATGGCAGCAGTTCACCAGATGTTGCATTGTTTATTGGTTTGACTGGTTTGGAGCCTGCGGATTTGAGTGTAAATGATGAATCAACAGAAGTGGACGCCCCACCAGATGATGCTGAAAAGATGCTGATTTTATTAATAATGAAGATGATGTCGTTGCTTATGTCCTTGATGATGATGATGTTGACGTGTCTGATGATGATGAAGTGAACCCCACGACTGTTGTTGAAGAAGTTTTATCTAGCGATGATTCGGATGATGACAATTGTTCTTAATTTGTAATTTGAATGAAATTGTTACTATATGTTTAAACGTGTAACTTTTATTTGAATGAAATTGTTATGTTATGTTTAAATGTGTATATTTATATGAATGTGTGTATTAGTATTAATTGGTCCACGAAATTATGTGTTCTTGTACTTGTAATTTTACAGATGGCGTGTGTAGCTCCTAGATCACATGGCGGGGATGCTGGTGGTGATCCACCACACAAGCCCTATTTTACTACGCCGGGCTATTGCGCAGGTAAGAAATTGTGATTTTTATTTTAAGTTTTTTATTGATAAAACTAAATTTTTTTACTTGTATTTTCACGACTCAATAACTTATATTTGTAGGTTCGATGATTGCGGGTGAGACCTCAAATCGGGCCTGAAGGAGGGCGTTTAAACAGAATGGTAATCAGCCTTTGCCGATCAGCTTTGACACCGATGATCAAGGCACCTTCTCACCTGTAGGCACGTATGCACCGTAGTTGAGTAGTCTTATGGGGGAGCAAGTTAGGCCACTTCCCCTTGACTGCGAGTGGGAGCAGATTCCAGAGCCTTTTAAGGCTCATATATTTCCCACACTCGAGGTTTTAATTGTTTATTTTATTTCTATTCTTATTGTTATCAACCGTTTAGATATACATGTTATATTTAAATTGTTTGTTTATTTAAATGCGTATATTTATTTGCAGAGCTATTTCCTCCTCGCGCCTTGGTTAAACGACGAGCGCCGAGTGACGGTTGGGGAGTGTGTGTATACGGTGGGGGAAAGGGTAACTCTTGGGCTTAGACTTCAGATGCGGTTACTATACCGCAAAAATAAATACAGGATCAAGTCTAAGTACTTTGACATACATGACGAACCCGAGACGGCAAAGGAACATCCGCCGCCGCCAAGAGTGTGGCATAACAGAAGCCGAGATGAGTGGGAGTCGTTGGTCGACTGGTGGTCGAGACCGGAACGGATGGAGAGATCTGCAAAAAATGCAGAAAACCGAGCACAAAACAGTCGTTCGTACAAGGACGAAACGATTACGTAAGACTCATTATAATTTTTGTGATTTTTAAAGGTCTATATAATGTTTATATATAGCTCGTTATTAATTTATTTTATATTGTATGTATAGCGGGTTAAGAATGCGGGGAAGAATGAAGAACTCATCGAAACGTGGAGGAAGTGCCATTCAAGAAAGGGCGTGTTTAAAACTAAAGAAAACGAGACAGCTTATGGAAGTAATTTATCTCTTAACATGCGTCATTAAGATCAAGTTACTTGTTTTTTTTAACTTACCTGTTTTTAACTCTTTTTTTTTTTTTTTTTTTTTTTTAATGACTTACACAGTTGGCGATGAAGTCACTCTGGGATCAAGTTAAAGCCGGTACGGCCCCGTTGATGACCGAGCAGGAAGTACTGGATGAAATAGTTCCGAGTGATAACCGGCAAAATATGTCGGGCAGGGGCAGGCTGATGCCGGGCATGGGCAAAGCTTCATCCAGGTCCGCACATCGGCCGGTTGCACAAGAATATGTTACTCGGCAGCATATGTCGGAGGTGTTGAGACGAGAGGCTGAAGAGAAAGAGTTGTTGAGGAAGGAAACGCAAGAGGCGCAACAACGGGCTCGAGTGGCCGAGAATGAGGCTAGAGTAAATAGGCTATAGAATGACCAGCTTCTTGCTCGACAACTCGCCTTCGAATCTTTCATGGGGTAGTTTGTCGGCCACTACAACAGCCAAGGTAATCCGTTTCCCGTTTCCTTTCCCTCATTTCCCCCACCTCCTTCATTTCCCGCCCTTATCCCGGCCCTATTCCCTTTCCCAACCCTAATAATTCTTCCTTTGACAATTGTTATCGTCTCACCTTTCCCGACTCTACTACATGCCCGAGTTCTAGTTCTAACCCGGGTTCTAGTGCTAATTATGCAATGCCGCTACCCGACCTTAACAAATACACGTTACAAAATAATCCTCATTTGAGCCGCATTCTCGAGAATAATAATGCTAGTAGTGGTGAGGAGGAGGAGGAGGAGGAGGGGGGAGGACGCGGGTTCTTACGAGGAGTCAGACTAGGAGTAGGCATAGCCGCGTAGGGATGATGTAAGATATTATTATATGTGTTAACTTTGTGACTTAATTGTAACTTTGGTATTGTATCATATATATTGCCGAATTGGTATTGTGGATTTGAGGAATTAATGCATGGTATATATTGAATCGTTTAGTAATTTGGTATTGTATCATATTGCCGAATTGGTATTGAGGATTGTGGTTGATTACAGGTTTTCTTTTGGTAGATTTTTTCTGGAAAAAATCTGGAAATGTAGGTTTCTGCTGCATTTTTCGACAATGTCGTCCCAAAATTTCAAAGAAGTGTCGTCCCATTTTGTTTTGACTGCCACATCACCCGTCCTACTGGATCTAATTTTAATTAATATAAACAATTTGGGACGAGAATCTCGTCCCATTTTGTTTTTAATGTCGTCCCATTTTGCTTTTCTAAAAACATTTTTGTACTTAAATAAAAGCTGTAAAGAAACTAAAAAAAAGGAAAAAACATTTGGGACGAGAACCTCGTCCCAAATTTGCAAAAAGATGTCGACCAATTTGTAATTTAAGAGTTGACTGGGTGGTGGGTCCCATATAAAATGTCGTCCCATTTTGCTATAGAAATGTCGTACCAAATGTTTTTGGGACAAGAAGATTGGTACTAGCAGAATGGGACGAGGTGTCGTCCCATTCTGCCTTTGGGTCGACAGTCTTTGAGGATTTGGGACGAGATTATCGTCCCATATGGCTTCTATTTTTGTAGTGCCTATGATAAAACCTACCGAGCCGAACCCTATCATAATGACAGGAACTTCCAACCCAAATTCTCTTAATACGACACACGGGCAAATGATGGCTTTAATCCACACTCAACAAGAAATTTTAAGACGACTCGGGTATAATGGGAATAATACTTTGGGACACACTATACCTACTGTTGCCACTCCATCTAATGTTATACCCCTATGGCATTTACTGTTGGTGTTAATGGACCATCTCAGCCCCTAACTACTGTTAACACACCACCAGGTTTCCCTTCATAGACTTTACTTCACATTGGGCCTCAGTTGACACAACCGGCCCAACATGGGTCTAGCAATCATTTCATGTGTTATGCACCACGGCTGTTATCACTGTCCAAGGTCAACCATCCCCAATTGGGTCTGTGCTAGGACAGTTTGGTTCGAATCCTCCTACGGGTCTTAAGACTATGTTGCCGAATGTGTTTAGTACGATGACACTTCAAGACCCGAAAAATGGCGCTTGGAATATGGATACAGGTGCGAGTTCTCATCTTAAAGATTCGGTTACTAGTCTTAGTGATGTTTTAATTAAGTTTATATATCCATCTGTCTCGGTTGGGGACGGTTATACTATACCCGTCACCAATTCTGGACATAGCATTTTGCCAACACCTCATAGACGCCTTAGCCTTATTAATGTCCTTATTACTCCTAATATTTTTAAGAATCTTATTTTTGTTCGTCAGTTTGTTTGTGATAATAGTTGTACTATTGAATTTGACGCGTTTGGTTTTTCTATTAAGGATTTCCTGACTCGTAGGGTTCTACTCCGTTGTGATAGTACTAGAGATATTTACCAGGTTACGCAACCTTCTACCATTCCTCATGCTTTTCTCACCAGTCAGTATACGTGGCACCAGTGTTTTGGACATCCAGGAAGTGAAGTGTTATGTTGTGTTCTTTCCAGTAATTCAATTTCATGTAATAAAGAGAAACCTCCCGTTCTTTGTCATGTTGTCAGCTTGGCAAACACGTGAGGCTTCCCTTTGTTAGTTCTAGTACTTTGTTTCATTCTTGTTTTGACATTGCTCACTCGAATTTGTGGACATCCCCTATTACGAGTCTTTCAGGTTTTAAATATTATGTTTTATTTTTGGATCATCATTCGCATTTTGTTTAGGTTTATCCATTAGTTAATAAATCAGATGTCTTCTCTAAGTTTGTGTTGTTTCGTCACTTAGTTCAAAATCAATTTAAATGTTACATAAAGTCATTTTAGTGTGATCATGGTGGTGAATTTGACAACCATGCTTTCCATAAGTTGTTTACATCTAATGGTATCGAGATTCGTTTTTCTTGCCCAAAAACCTCACAACAAAACGGTAAGTCTGAAAGGATGATCCGAACCGTCAACAATATTATACGCACCTTACTTTTTCAAGCTCACTTATCTCGTAAATTTTGGGTTGAAGCAGTTAATATGGCCGTCTACTTGTTAAATATTTTACCATCAAGTGCGATTAACAATGAAATACCTTATACTCTCATCTTTGGTACCACACCCGACTATAGCCTTTTACACACTTTTGGGTGTCTTTGTTACCCTCACCTCGATACCACTCATAAGCTTCTACCCCGTGCTACACCTCCCATATTATTGGGACATGCGTCCAATCACCGTGCATACCGTTGCCTTAACCTCAATACCAACAAAATCATTATTTCCCGCCATGTTACCTTTGATGAGATGGTCTTTCCCGCCATGTTACCTTTGATGAGACGGCCTTCATATATGGGGATTTATCTGAGATAGTTTATATGCATCAACCTCTAGGTTTTCAGGATTCTGAGCATCCTAACTATGTTTGTTTATTACAGAGGTCTCTTTATGGGCTCAAGCAGGCCCCCCGGGCTTGGTTTCAGCGGTTTGCAGCTTATATTAATCGAGTTAGGTTTGCTCACAGTCGATGTAACTCCTCATTATTTATTTACCGACACGGGACTGACACTACTTATTTACTATTGTATGTTGATGATATTGTTATCACTGCTTCTTCTGAGCTTTTGTTACAGAAGATTATTGCTTCCTTGCATTAGGAGTTTTCTATGACAGATCTTGGTTCGCTTAAATATTTTTTGGGTATCTCTGTTACACGTGATTCTTCGGGGATGTTCTTATCTCAGCGTGAGTATGCTGCTGAGATTCTTGAGAGGGCTCATATAGGTAATTGTAATCCTAGTCGGACTCCTGTTGAAACTGAGTCTGAGCTAGGAGATGATGATGATCCAGTATCTGATCCGACATTGTATCAGAGTCTTGCGGGTTCTCTTCAGTATCTTACTTTTACTCGCCCATATATTTCTTATGTTGTGCAGTAGGTTTGTCTTTACATGAATGAACCTCGGGAGCCTCACTTCTCGGCTCTTAAGTGGATTTTGAGATATGTTCGTGGTACGCTCGATCATGGATTGCAATTATTTTCATCTTCTACTACATCTTTGGTTGCTTATTCAGATGTTGATTGGGCAAGTTTCCCTGTTACTCGGCGATCGACATCTTGTTATTGTGTATTCCTTGGCAACAACTTACTCTCTTGGTCCTCTAAGCGTCAACCGACGCTTTCTCGTTCTAGTGCTGAGGCAGAGTATCGTGGTGTTGCCAATGTTGTTGCTGAGACTTGTTGGTTAAGGAATCTACTATGTGAGTTGCATACACCTTTGAATTCTACTACGCTAGTTTACTATGACAATGTCAGTACTATTTATTTGTCATCAAATCCGGTTCAGCATCAACTTATAAAGCATATAGAGATTGATATTCATTTTGTTCGTGATTTGGTTGTTGCGGGTCAGGTTCGAGTTCTTCATGTTTCATCTCGTTATCAGTATGCTGATATCTTCACGAAGGGATTGTATTCTACTTTGTTTGAGGAGTTTCCTACCAGTTTGAGTGTTCGGTGTCATCCGATTCCGCTCAAACTGCGAGGGAGTGTTAGTCGATTGTATATGGTTTAGTGTATTTAGGCTCAAGCCCATGTCTAGAATAGTCCATGTATTCCCTATATTATGTACCGGTTTACTCAATAATGCATGATCGACATTTATACATTTACACATACTAGTTTATAACTTATGTTTAATATATAAAAATCTAGTTACCCAAGTAGTAATTTATAAATAATAACATATAGTTGTACTTGTTGGTGATTTTAGTGTCATCAAGCATTTTATGTAATTAAGATTATCCGAGACCAAATGGACTTCAAGTTAAGTTATGGTTGGGGGTGTTCAAAAAATCTGAGAAACCGACAAACCGAGCCGATCCGTTCAATCCGAAACCACAAAAAACCGATAAACAAAAAAACTGGAACCGAGAAAACCTGAAACCGACAAAACCTGCTTATCACGGTTCGGTATCGGTTTTCACTTTCGGTTATCCGAGGTTACCCGAACCGAATCGTGTATAATATACATGTAGGTTTCAACAAACTATTCATAAAAGTGTAAAAGTTAACTATATTGTTGCCCTACTTTTATCTTATAACGCATTTTTACTTGCCTAATGTGATCATTTACTAACGTCCATAGATAACATATGATTAAAGTGATCGTAACCTATAAACGTCAAATAAGTAATATTAGTTATTTTGTTACATATGATAAATTGAATGCTTTTATTGCGACATAACAACTTTTCTATAACTATAATATCTTCAATGTTATTTAATTTGACTACAATGACATATTATGTTCTAATTTATGTTATTGTTCGTCCGATTCGATTCAATTAGTTTTTTAGAACGGATAACCGTGACCCGAACCAAGGGTAACCGCTCATTTCGAGTACCCACATGTCCGGTTACCCGCCTAGTATGGTTCTGTTTCAGATAATAAAATGAACTACCTGCCCCCGCGATGGATAGCTAAAATCTCCAACCGCTCCTAGCCGAACCACCCCGTGAACACCCCTAGTTACAGTACAAGTTAAGAGGTGCGGAGTGCATGCTTGTATGAACTAATCAATTTGTGTTCGTATGAGATGAATGACATATAGGTTTGTGACAGAAACTTTGACATTAAAGCGTTGCAACCATTCAACAGATGTGACTATTAACAATTGCGATAGGGAAGCTGTCGCTAATATAGCATCGCTTTATTCTATTGAAAGGTGGTTATTTTCACCAAAAGTAACTTTGTTTATTATATAAACATGGTTTTGGTCTTTCATATTCTCTATGTTGTGCTCTCTTTCTTTTGACTAGACATTGAGTGTTCATTCTTGTCGTATCTGTTACACCTATACAAATTTCTTGTAACTCAAGACAATTAATAGGGTAGAAATATTATATATCAGGAAAGTAGACTTTTACACGATTCAATATTTATCCTGGCAACTTTGATTATCACACCCTAATACCAGCAATAGCCGGTTTAGTTAAATTAATTATGAAGGATTGCCCTTTATCATATGTTTTTATTTTTAACGGAAAATTTATATTAAAAAAACTAACAAGAAGCTAAACGCTACAAACACCAAACCACAAAGAAACACTCCTAGATAACCACTAAAATAAACCGAGCACAATCACATCAAACGATCGGGAAAAAACACCTAAATAACCTATATGTAACAACCCTCGATAAACCAAAGAGCACCTAAAAAAACACCATCAAGCCACGTCATTGGAACAAAAGAAACTACACTGCCAAACCCCGTAGCAATTCGAGCGTTTTTGATGACCTTAATCTCGGACAAGTTTTTATTTTATTTCCTTAATCGATTTTTGACGTTTTTTTTATTTGAACCAGCTTGAAAAGATTTAGTAGTTTTCATTATTTTTTTCCCATAGCCTTAGCATTTAGGGATGTCAAAAGCACCCGAAACCGACGGGGAAAACCGAAACCCGAACCGGTTGGGTCGGGTTCGGGGGCGGGTTGGCGGGTTTGGGTGTTGATAGAAATTTTTAGCCGGGTATGAGTTCGGTGACGGGTTCCGGTAATACCCGTCCGATTACCCGTACCCGTATCCGTTTACCCGAATCTATATCCGCTTTATTGATATTATAATTAACTAGAGTATATATACATTATATATAGTTTCTTCCATTATATTTTTTATATATAAGTATCTCTATTACATAACATATTTTATTTTGTACATGAATTATTCAAAAGCGTTAAATCATTTGATACGATATTCATTTTCTTTAACTTTAATTTTTTTTTGAATATATAAGGGTGCTTTCCTTTATTTTGTCGGTGGACTTTAGTGTAACTTAATTTTAATACCGCCATTTTGTCCATATAATATTCAAGTTATAAATGGGGATAACCGATACCCGCAAGGAAACCCGAAAAACCGATGGATAATATTAATCGGGTATCCGGCGGGTAATGAGACGGGTACGGGTTTGTATATTATAAACGGGTGCGGGTACGTGTACACTAAAACCCGCCCCGAACCCGACCCATTGACATCCCTACTTAGCATGCATATACTTTTTTGGTTAAGGAGATGCATCAGTTTCTTTTCTTTAAGACGGAAGTTAATGATATTTAGAAACGAAACCATCATAAATTCTTTTTCTTTGGACAAAGAAAGAGCAAGTCCACGAGCATAAGATATAATTTTGATCAAATCCAATTTAATGGGCCTAGGTTTAGCTAGCGCAACTTTTCGCCCACTTGATAGCAACATTTCATCTTTTGTCACAAAACTGCCCTTTATCAAATATAACATGCTTTATCATTTAGATTTAATTACACGGATTGTCTTTGCGGTTTGCTCGAAATTGCATCTGACGTCCTTGAAACTTTCAAGTTTCATAGAGCGTCATTATCTCTGCAAAGAATCACACCCACCATCCTTTGTCTTAACTTCTGTTAACATAGTCAGTTAAATCCGAACATGTTGTGTGCACTCGAGGGTAGAACAGTCATTTGATCTGCGTCGGGGCTACACCCATTTATTAAACCCATTTTACAAACCTATATATTCTCCTCTCACTCTAAACCTTCATTATCTATATCTCTCTTTGTTAAAATTATTAGCACAAATTAGCAAACTTATGAACCTTCAGGGTTATAAATGTAAATAGTTTATACCTGATTTTTCTAACTCTTATGTTTGAGCTGTGTTTGTTTAGTTTGTGTAAATGCAGGGTGCTAAGTGGAAATGTGAGCTATATATATTCATCATATCTGCTAAGGTTTGGGGCATTCATTCTCATCTGTATTTTTCCACGCAGTTGATTGGTTTCTTTCAAAGTTTAATCATCTTTAGGTTGTTTAGATAGTTTGAGTTTTTTAGTATAAGTTTGTATCATCAAGATCTGCTTGATCTTGATAGTTTGGTATTGTGTCAGTTAGGGTTTAGGCTGTGTGAGTTTTGTATAGTTGATAGCACCTATTAGAGGGACTATCTTGATTTCTATTATATTGTTGATAAGCACCCAGTTGGGGACTTATCGTTTGTGTATATTGTTATAAATAAAAGATTAAAGATCACCAAAGGGTGGTTGGTTGGGTGATTAAGTGTGTTGTTAGCTAATTTGATATCATTTTAACATGGTATCAAAGCCATAGGTTCTGATTGGTTTTCTTCTTGGTGGATATTGGTTCGGGTTTTGTTGATTCAACGTTCTGGTTGATGAATCGTGTTGTTCTCGGGTTTAATTAAAGTTTGGTGTATTCAATTGAAGATTTAGGATTTTTTCTTCAAACCCTAAATTTTGGGGGTTTTTTGTTTCTGATCAATTAGAAGGTTCTGGTGTTGGTTTCTTGAAGAATTAACAATTAATTGTTAGTTCTTAGTTCGATTCTTATAAAACCCTAATTTGGCATTTGGGGGTTTGGGGATCTGTGGTTTCTGGGCTAATTCTTGGGGTCAGTTACTCTAGACTAAGTGAATCTAGAGTGATTGATTGTGGTTTTCTCCGCTGCATCTGGTTATAGCACTGTAAGTATTATCTTCTTCCTTTAGAGTTAACTGGTTTTGAGTTTAGCGGGCGCAAACAGTTTGGCTAACATCTTGATCTGCCACCGTGAGTGGTATGAATACCTGCTCTAGCCATTCACAGTCTGCTGGCTTAAGCCAAGTTAATTCTGGGTATGTGTTTTAAATTCTTTAGTTTTAGCTTTTGATTTTGAGTCTAGGTCGCAGGAGGATAGGTTTAGGATAGTATTGGAAGTTGTTTTGAGGTGATTGGTTTCTTGGTTGTTTGGTTTATCTGTTTGGTGTTTGTTTGTTTGTTAGTTGGTTGTTAGTTTCTTGTTTCTTTCTTGTTTAGCTGTTTATCTGTTTGGTTATTTTTTACTCATTATGGCTATTATGATCAGTAGTTTAGATCAGAGCAATCCCTTGCATCTGCATCCTAATGATTCTAATTGTGCTTCTATTGTGACTGTTAAATTGTCTAGTGTTGAGAACTATAGAATCTGGTCTAGTGCTATGAAATTGGCTATGCAAATTAAAAATAAGATGGGTTTTCTTGATGGTACTTGTCTTAGAACTGACTATGCTGCTAGTCCATTATTAGAGGCTCAATGGGACAGGTGCAATGCAGTTGTCTTAAATTAGGTTTTAAGTTCTTTATCTCAGGATGTTTATCTTGGTCATGTTTTTTTCATAATGCTTCTGTTGTGTGGAGAGACTTAAAATATACCTATGATAGAATAGATGGGTCTGTTGTGTTTAATCTGCTTCAGAAAATTAATAGTTTTAAGCAAGGGGGTATGCTTGTTTCTGAATACTATCATAAGTTAAATTCTCTTTGGAGAGAATTTGACATTCTTACTAAACTACCAGACTGTAATTGTGAAGCTAGACAAGAGTTAATTGATCATGGTAAATTGTAAAACTTATGCAGTTTCTTATGGGTCTTGATGATATCTATCAACCCATAAGAAGTACTATCTTAACTAGAGAAATCCTTCCTGAAGTTAAATATGCTTTTGTGATAATTTCTAGGGAAGAATCCCATAGAGGGATTCCTACCACTTCTGTGAAAACTGAGAAGGCTCAGGTGTCTGCATTTGTTTCTAAAACTGTTGATAATAAAAATGCTAATTGGAAAAGAAACACTGGAAATTGGAACAACAATTCTGAAAATAATAATAGAGAAAATTATGATAATTTGTTGTGTACTAATTGTGGTTTAAAAGGGCATACTGTTGATAGGTGTTTTGAGATCATTGGTTACCCTCCAGGTGTTAGACCCGTTTTCCGGGTGTTGGGACCCCACCCTAGATGAAAGTAGATAAAGACCTTATGTGATTGGCCAGTCAACATTTATTGTGTAGTGGTCAAACCCGATAGTCAAAATATGACTAAAGTGGTAATGTAAATATGAAGTGTAACTTAAGGGGCCTAAGTTTCCATTGTGGTAATTATGTTATAAAGTTAGTTGAGGCTAAAATAGAAGGAAAGAGACTTGAGGGGCCATTCTTGCCAATTGCCGAAAGTTATCACCTAACTAGTATATCTAGCTAGTTCTAGAGTTTTCCCTCATTATTGATAAAGGGTTTGAGGTCCGGTTTTTAGAGAGATGGAAAAGAGAGGGAAATAGCTAAGTGATGAATCAAGAAGAAGAAAGTGAAGATCAAGTGACAATAGCCTTCCCTTAGTAATGATCATCACAAGTAAGTGATCTATTGTCTTATTTTAGTGAAGTTATAAGTTATAGTTTAGTGGGTTTTCATCATATGATCAAGATATGATCATAGGATGATGTTGATGATGGATCATAGTGATGATGATGTTCTTGATGTTATGTAGCTTGGATTGAGGTAAGTAAAATGATGATAGCATAAGTTATATGGATTTCTATCATTATGTGTTATGTATGTTTATGTTGAGAAGATGAGCTTGGATTATGCTTATGTGATGCCATGTTTATGGCTTATGTGATGAGATGATGCTATGGATATGTTGATGTTATGTGCTAGTTGAGATTTGAGTAGTGAGCCTTGAAGTAAGTGTTTTATGTATATGATGCATCATGTGGATTGAAGTATAATGGTATGTTATGCTCGTTTTACTTACTAAGCCGTTGTGCTTATGGTTTAGATGTTTAACCGTTTTGTAGGTTGGCTTGTTTATATGGATGGCTTGGATGTAAGGATTAAGGTCTTGGTTATGCGAGATTAAGGTAGTATGCGTTTAGAGCTTAGGTAGATACCGAGCTCAAGTGTATAAGTTTGTACCCCCGCGAGTCAAGTAATGTCTTGTAATGAATAGACAAGTGTTAATTTGTATGTCAAGTGTTTTGAAATGAATTGGAAGTCTTTTGGTGGGTCTAAGTATGTTTTAAGTGTTCGTAATGAAAGTATAAAGGGGTGTTTGGATTTGAGTGTGTTTGTACCCATTTTGGGTTGTAAACGGGTCAAGTACCCTTGAAACATGTTTGTTATGTTAATGTAATGCTTTTGGTCAAGTTTGATGTAAAACGGAAGTCGTATGGGTTGGTTATAGCGAAAACGGGATGTAAACGAAGTATATTTTGAAGTTTGCAGGGCCATGCCGGAGGTTTGGAAGCCAAATCCACGGCATGGGATGATCTGGGAAACCCCCAGTTTGACCAGAAGGTCCATGCCGCCCGGTTTGGCTTTATGCCGGCGGCATGGGGGCCATTTTGGGGCCATGCCGGCGGTTTGGGCTTCCGGCCGGCGGTATGGGCCAAGTTTTCAGAAATTGTCGATTTTCAAAAATTCATATCTTTTAATCCGTAAGTCGAAACGGGTCGTATGACCTATCGTTTCGAAGGTAATTGAATGTACTTTCATTTAAAAATAGCCTCAAGGGCTGAATATTTATAGATTGTTGTCAGATGTCAAAAGAGTAACAGTATGTCCGTAAAAGTCAATCGTTTCCGCGTGTAAAGTTTAAGTTTTTGGTCTAAGCGGGCACGGGGTGTTACACTCCAGGATTCAAAAAGAATCCCAATCTTAAACCTGTTTTTAACAAAACCAATGATCCCAAAAGTGCTAATGTGGTAAATAATGGTATGAAAAATAGTGCTGGTACTGTGTCCTTTACTAATGAGTAGGTTATGAAGTTAATGAGTCTTTTGAATGAGAAACCTAGCTCTGCTCATGCCAATATGGCAGGTAGTTGCTCCTTTTTTAACTGTAGTGTTTTCTTTAATCAAAACTTTTATAGTTTTTTTGTGCCAATATTAGTCTGAATGGTATTAATTATCACTTAGGATGGATTATTGATTCTGTGGCTAATCAGCATTTAACTAATAGTTGTAAAGATATGTTTAATCTTGTTGATATCTCTGAATTAAAAATTACAGTTGGTCATCCTAATTGTACATTGGCTAAAATTACACATGTAGGTAATCTAAGACTTAATAAGGATGTGGTTTTGTTTGATGTTCTTGTTGTGTCTGAGTATTGTGGTAGTTTATTATCTGTTAATAAGTTGATTAAGGATAGTAAGCTTAGTGTTGGTTTTGATGAAACTACCTGTTATATTCAGGATTTGAAAAAGCAGAAAGTGCTGGGGACTGGTAGTGAGTTTGGTGGTCTTTATTTGTTTGATAAGAACTGTGGTGTGTCTGCTTGTGTGGTTAATAGTGGGTTCTTTGTCTGTTATGTTTCTAAAGAGACTTGGCATAATAGGTTAGGTCACCCTGCTAATCAGGTTTTAAAAATGCTTAAAGGTTCTCTTAAATTGGCTAATGTTGATCATAATGGTCCTTGTGATGTTTGTCACAAGGCTAAACAAACTAGAGATGCTTTTACATTAAGTGAATACAAATCTAAAGTTTTTGGTGAATTGATACATCTTGATGTTTGGGGACCTTATAAAATTGTTACTAGGGAGGGCTATAGATATTTTTTGACTGTGGTGGATGATTATAGTAGGTCTGTGTGGGTGTATTTGCTTAAGAGTAAAGATGAAGTTTTTGACATGTTTGTCAGGTTTTTTAACATGGTTTTGAGTAAGTTTGATAAGAAAATTAAGGTTATTAGGTCTGATAATGAAACCGAGTTTGTGAACAATAAAATGAATGATTTTTTAAATGATATAGGAATTATTTCATCAAACTACTGTAGCATATACACCTCAACAAAATGGGATTGCTGATAGGAAACACAGACATCTGCTAAATGTAGCTAGAAGTCTTATGTTTCAAGGGGGGATTCCTCTTGTGTTTTGGTCTGAGTGTATTTTAACTGCTACATACTTGATTAACAGGTTACCTTCGTCTGTTCTGAATGGGAAATCTCCATTTTATATGGTATATGGTAGGGAACCTAGTCTTGTTCATCTTAGGAGTTTTGGTTGTTTGTGTTTTGCCACCATTCTAAAAGAAACTGATAAATTTTCTGAGAGGTATGAAAAATGTGTTTTAATTGGTTATGCTAGTGGTAAAAAGGCTTATAAGTTGTTAAGTCTTGAAAATAGGTCTATTTTGTACTCAAGAGATGTAAAATTTTATGAAACTATTTTTCCTTTTAAGATGAGTCAAAATAGTTCTATTTCCAAGACTAATACAAATGTTACAAATTTAAATTTTTTTGATTCTTTTGAGTCAGAAATAACAACCAAAACTTCAACTCCCAATTATGAAGATTCAAACAGTTTTGTGTCCCATCCTGAAAATACATCTGTTTCTGGTAGAGAAGGTAATGTGCATCAACCAGGGTCTGTAGATAACTCTAATGAGTCTGGTTATGAAGAACAGATACTTCAACAACCAGTACTTGGAGTTGGTCCTCAACCTGGACATGATGAACAACACATTGCAACTCCCTTAGATGATCAAAATCAATCTGAGGGAAATATTTTTCAAAATAAAAATGAGGTTCATGTTTTTCAAAATGTTGTTCAGTCTGAGGAAGGTAGTATTAGGAGGTCTAATAGGGTTTCTAAGTTGCCTGCTAAGTTGAATGAATATTTGCTTGATAATAAAGTTAAATATGGTTTACATAGATATGCTAATCATGTTGTGCTTATAGTAGAGAATTATTGTTTTGTTTCAAATTTGAATAAGTCTGGTGAACCTTCTTCTTATGAAGAAGCTTCAACAGATATTAATTGGATAAATGCCATGACTGAGGAAATGAATGCTTTATATGAAAATGGTACTTGGGAAATTGTTGAGCTTCCTTATGGAAGGAAAGCTATTGGCTGTAAATGGGTGATGAAGCGAAAAGTGTACCGCTTTTAAGGGGTCATTTAAGCCCTAAATCGTATTTATTTGATCAAATATTGCCCTAAATCGTTCCTTTTATCATTTTAGGTACTTTTGAGAAGAAATCTGGAAAAGGAAGCATTTTGGACGTTTTTGGAGCATAAAAGTGAAGAAAACGACAAAGTCTCAAAATCGGCTAAAAGTTACCTTAGACGGCGTCAGAAATTACCCTGGACGGCGTCATGGCTTGGCAAGAAAAAGGTGGATATGAAAATTACTCATGATAAGCCAGTGAAATTTGCATGGGAATTCTGACGGCGTCACCCTTTGGAGTGATCAAGGTCGTCACGGCTTAATTTAAAGAGGGACGGCGTCACGCCTAATTCCGACGGCGTCAAGCCTTGATAAGCCAGAACGGATTTTGGAAAGCTAAAGAGGGACGGCGTCAAGAAGGCCATCCGGGAACCCTAAAAGCGGCGAGGTGACGGCGTCACACTCCATAACGTGACGCCGTCAGATCTGAAAGTCTATATATAGTTTTGCAATTTTTTGTCATTAGTGTGGAACTTATTGGGGAACTTTGTGTGTGAAAACCCTAAGACGATTTTAGTAGCTTTTTCAAGGCTTTTTGCCTTGAGATCTTCCATGTTACATTGAAGATAAGTTATCAATTAATCATTCAATATGTCTATGTGTTGTTTGATTCTATCTTGTTCTTGTCTTTTGTTTAACATGTTAGGCTAGATTTATCTTGTGTTTGCTTAGATCTAATGAAACCTAGCTATTGATTATTGGTTATTAGTGTGTTATTACTTGTATTGGATGATTGTTCATCTATGTTAGGCTTAAGAAAACTGGCTAACTTCCTATTCGGTAACTTGCTTGAACGTCTTAAGAAACATGAACCAATGCGTACTAAAGGTTTTTATGGTTGTATTTAATGCACAAGCGAATTCTAGTGATCCCATGTTAGGAGCTTCCTAGCCGGCTCGACATAGGAGTGAAGTAGGAGCTTGTAGAGTTGGGGAAGTACGTACGCCACCCCACGATTGGTATTAAGGAATACACCCGTCATCCACGCAATTAATACACACTAATCAACCGGTAAAAGATAGTTAGGGAGTAAGGAAATCTAAGTAAACACATTTCTCTCTACATAAGTTCTACCACCTTTTAATTTTCTGTTATTTTATTTTATTTGCATTCGTAGTTATTTGGGTTAGTTGACTAGCAACTAATTCCGCCCACTCTTTCAAACACGATATTTTACTTGCTTTCATAAAAAAATATAAAAACATAAAAAGAATCTTCTCTCACCCTTAGACCTATTAGAGTAGTTTTTCATACCTAACGAACACTATTCCCTGTGGAGAACGATCAATCCCCCGTACTTACCACTACACTATACTACATCGGTCAGGTACACTGCCTGGTGGGGTTGTAAGCCTCTTGAGATCCCTCGAGAGGTAAAACCTGTTGTAAGGTTGCAAAACCACGCATCAAGTTTTTGGCGCCGCTGCCGGGGAATAGTTATTGTTTAGGTTGAATTTTTATTTTATAGGTCTACTCACTAGATTCCTTTCTAGTGAGATTTCTATTTTATTTTTCTAGGTTTTCTTTAGTCTATCTATTTTCTTCGTTTCTTTGTTCGTAACCATTACCATCCGACATCATGGAAGGTGGTAATATCCTCGATCCCAACAACCCACCACAACAACCACCACATCCTAGAGCCCGTACTTTAGGAGAGTACTCACGTCCTAGCCACCATGGCTATCGAAACACCATTGAGCTCACTCAAGGAGCCAATGTCACACCCTTGCGATCCGACACCATCCGGTTGGTGCAAAGCGGATGCGCATTCCATAGACTTCGTTCTGAAGATCCTAATCAGCATCTCAAGGACTTTCTCAAAATCGTTGATTCTATAGACCTTGATGTTGCCACTCGAGAGACGACCCGACTACGTCTCTTTCAATTCTCTTTGCGGGACCAAGCTAGTCAATGGCTAGAGCGTCAACCCGCAGGATCCATCACCTCTTGGGATGATCTCACCACTCGTTTCCTTGCTCAGTTTTTCCCACCGGGAAGAACTACCAAGCTAAGGAATGATATCTTGATGTTCCAACAATGTCAAGGCGAAACCCTCTACGAGGCATGGACTCGATTCAAGGACTTACTCCAAAAAGTCCCTCACCATGGCATAGAACTTTGGCTCCAAGTCCAAATCTTCTATGACCATATCAATCTCTCCACAAGGCAAATCATTGACCGATCGGCCGGTGGTAAGCTACGTGATCTAAGTGCGGAACAATCATGGGCTCTCCTAGAAGATCTTGCTCTTTATGACAACGAAAGTTGGAGTGACCCCCGTGATTTGAATAAAACGGTCAAGGCAATATCTTTGCCTTCGAACAATTTAAGTACTTCCGACCGTAGGGTCATAGAACTTGAAGACCAAGTCAAGTTTCTCATGAAATCCTACGAGGCTCCTAAACCTTCAAGCCAAGTGAACAAAATCACTTCTTCATGTGAATTATGTAGTGGTCCCCACAACACTCGTGATTGCATGGAACTCCCCGAACAAGCTTTTGTGGACTACGCATCCTCGCGTACCGACGGAGCGGGAGACAAGTGGTACTCTTTCAAACCCGAGCCAAACCACTACGGTGATTCATACAACCCCTCATGAAAAAATCACCCAAACCTTAGGTGGAAGCAAACCCAAAACGCACAACAAACCAATTCTTCCAACCCACCTAATCGTTTCCAATCAAACGGTTCCAACTCGAACCGTACTTTCAACAACAATCCTTCCGGAAATGGTAGTACCAATAACTTTGAAAGATTGATGTCCCAATTTATAGCATCTCAAGAAGCTCGTTTAGCCAAGTTTGAATCCGAATTCAATCAACAACAAACGGAGATGACCAATAAAATTGACAACTTGTTGAAAGCCCTCAATAACCAAGTGTTATCACCTCCACATAAGGACGCTAGGAACACAAATAGCGGACCCCAAGTAAAAGACCCCTCTTCATCCAAACACGTCCACTTCGTCAATGTTGTCACTATTGATGAAGCAAAAAGTGTACCGCTTTTAAGGGGTCATTTAAGCCCTAAATCGTATTTATTTGATCAAATATCGCCCTAAATCGTTCCTTTTGTCATTTTAGGTACTTTTGAGGAGAAATCTGGAAAAGGAGGCATTTTGGACGTTTTTGGAGCATAAAAGTGAAGAAAACGGCAAAGTCTCAAAAATCGGCTGAAAGTAACCTTTGACGGCGTCAGGATTTACTCCAGACGGCGTCATGCCTTGGCAAGAAAAGGTGGATGTGAAATTTACTCATGATAAGCCAGTGAAAATTGCATGTGAATTCTGACGGCGTCACGCTTTAACCTGATCAAGGGCGTCACGGCTTAATTCAAAGAGGGACGGCGTCACGTTCAAGGTCTGACGGCGTCAAGCCTTGATAAGCCAGAACGGATTTTGGAGAGCTAAAGAGGGACGGCGTCAAGAAGGTCATCCGGGAACCCTAAAAGCGGCGAGGTGACGGCGTCACACTCCATAACGTGACGCCGTCAGATCCAAAAGTCTATATATAGTTTTCTAATTTTTTGTCATTAGTGTGGAACTTAGTGTGGAATTTTTGGGAGAAAACCCTAAGACGATTTTAGCATCTTTTTCAAGGCTTTTTGCCTTGAGATCTTCCATGTTACATTGAAGATAAGTTATCAATTAATCATTCAATATGTCTATGTGTTGTTTGATTCTATCTTGTTCTTGTCTTTTGTTTAACATGTTAGGCTAGATTTATCTTGTGTTTGCTTAGATCTAATGAAACCTAGCTATTGATTATTGGTTATTAGTGTGTTATTAGTTGTATTGGATGATTGTTTATCTATGTTAGGCTTAAGAAAACTGGCTAACTTCCTATTCGGTAACTTGCTTGAACGTCTTAAGAAACATGAACCAAATGCGTACTAAAGGTTTTTATGGTTGTATTTAATGCACAAGCGAATTCTAGTGATCCCATGTTAGGAGCTTCCTAGCCGGCTCGACATAGGAGTGAAGTAGGAGCTTGTAGAGTTGGGGAAGTACGTACGCCACCCCACGAATGGTATTAAGGAATACACCCGTCATCCACGCGACTAATACACACTAATCAACCGGTAAAAGATAGTTAGGGAGTAAGGAAATCTAAGTAAACACATTTCTCTACACATAAGTTTTCACCAACATTTTATTTTCAGTTATTTTATTTTATTTGCATTTGTAGTAATTTGGGTTAGTTGGCTAGCAACTAATTCCGCCCACTCTTTCAAACCCGAGATTTTACTTGCTTTCATAAAAATATAAAAACATAAAAAAGAATCTTCCTCAACCCTTAGACCTATTAGAGTAGTCTTTCATACCTAACGAACACTATTCCCTGTGGAGAACGATCAATCCCCCGTACTTACCACTACACTATACTACATCGGTCAGGTACACTGCCTGGTGGGGTTGTAAGCCTCTTGAGATCCCTCGAGAGGTAAAACCTGTTGTAAGGTTGCAAAACCACGCATCAAGTTTTTGGCGCCGCTGCCGGGGAATAGTTATTGTTTAGGTTGAATTTTTATTTTATAGGTCTACTCACTAGATTCCTTTCTAGTGAGATTTTTATTTTATTTTTCTAGGTTTTCTTTAGTCTATCTATTTTCTTCGTTTCTTTGTTCGTAACCATTACCATTCGACATCATGGAAGATGGTAATATCCTTAACCCCAACAACCCACCACCACAACAACCACCACCACCTCCTAGAGCCCGTACTTTAGGAGAGTATTCCCGTACTAGCCACCATGGCTATCGAAACACCATTGAGCTCACTCAAGGAGCCAATATCACACCCTTGCGATCCGACACCATCCGGTTGGTGCAAAGCGGATGCGCATTCCATGGACTTCGTTCTGAAGATCCTAATCAACATCTCAAGGACTTTCTCAAAATCGTTGATTCTATAGACCTTGATGTTGCCACTCGAGAGACGACCCGATTGCGTCTCTTTCAATTCTCTTTGCGGGACCAAGCTAGTCAGTGGCTAGAACGTCAACCCGCAGGATCCATCACCTCTTGGGATGATTTCACTACTCGTTTCCTTGCTCAGTTTTTCCCACCGGGAAGAACTACCAAGCTAAGGAATGATATCTTGATGTTCCAACAACGTCAAGGCGAAACTCTCTACGAGGCATGGACTCGATTCAAGGACTTACTCCAAAAAGTCCCTCATCATGGCATAGAACTTTGGCTCCAAGTCCAAATCTTCTATGACCATATCAATCTCTACACAAGGCAAACCATTGACCAATCGGCCGGTGGTAAGCTACGTGATCTAAGTGCGGAACAATCATGGGCTCTCCTAGAGGATCTTGCTCTTTATGACAACGAAAGTTGGAGTGATCCCCGTGATTTGAATAAAACGGTCAAGGCAATATCTTTGCCTTCGAACAATTCAAGCACTTCCGACCGTAGGATCATAGAACTTGAAGACCAAGTCAAGTTTCTCATGAAATCCTACGAGGCTCCTAAACCTTCAAGCCAAGTGAACAAAATCACTTCTTCGTGTAAATTATGTAGTGGTCCCCACGACACTCATGATTGCATGGAACTCCCCAAACAGGCTTTCAAGGAATTCGCATCCTCGCGAATCGATAAGGCGGGAGATAAGTGGCTCACTACTAATTCCGAAGATAGGTATGCGGCATGGAAGAATAAGCCAAATTTTAGTTGGAACCAAACTCGTAGCGTATCATTCAATGACTCTACCCCGCTCACCTGGTCTGAACATTATCCTCAGCAACACACGCATAAACAACAAAATCGCGAGGAATCACTGCAAAAATTCATTCTCTCTCAAGAAACACAGCTCTCCAAACTTGAGAATCAATTCAGACAACAGCAAGTTGATATGAACAACAAGGTTGATAACCTGTTAAAGGTTATCAATGATCGCCTTGCTGGCAGGTCAACTTGTGAGTTGGCACGAGTTAATGAGATCAAATCTGTTACGGTGACTCACCAAACACCCCCTCCTGTAAAAATCAAGCACCCTAGTAAACTCTTCAAATACATATCACAAAACGAAAAAAGAACAGGAGATACTCATACCCCTTCGAAACCTCTCCACTTCGTGAACACCATTACAACAATACCTGTTCCTAAACCAAATTCGGACCAACAAACAACCAAGAATGTGGACAATGAAATGGAGGGTGAAGTTCCCGAAAAGAAACCCGAGGCGCCCGACGACTATCTAGACTCACCAAAGAACTCGAGTACAAGAGAGGTGAGTGATGAGGAGGGCTCGGAAGAGAAATCCGAAATGCCTCATGGGCTCCCAGGACTGCTAGACCGCCCCCTGGTAGAGGAACTTGAGAGGGGCACAACAAGGTTGCCTATGGAATTCGGAGAGAGAATAGAGGATGGCGCTCCTAGGGTCTTTAAGATATCTTGCACCACCAGGAAAAAGTTTATAAAAGATGCCTACATAAACCCCAACTCTTCTATGAGCGCAATATCCCTCTCTCTATATAACGAAGCCTTCACCGAACAAGTCAAATATGAAGGGTTTAATATCATCGGGGTAATAAGGAGGGTACCAATTGTGATAGAAAAGTTCCTCTTTCATATCGAGTTAACTGTAATTAATAACATGAACTCTATCATCAGTCCATCCTTAACTGGCCTTGTTCTAGGCAAACCATTCATAAAAGCAACGGGAGTGATACTCGATGAGGATGATAGGAGTGCATTATTTACCGATGGTGTCAGGAAAGTGATTTTTCGGGATGGCTGTGAAGAAGTGTATGAGTATCAACCATCAGCATGTGGCAACACATGGGGACTATGCGGTAGGAGGCCTGGCCGAATTAAGCGATATGATCCGAATAATCTCAAGATACCTTGCATGATTGGTCATAAGCATTTTTTTTATGTTTACATCGACACATGTTTACCCAAAAATGTGATGTCCCTGTTTCATTATAACAATATTTGCAGATGGGGGATGATTCATAAAGGGAAGGACGACATTGGCATAGATGATGATGTACAGGTGTTTGTAGGAAACATGACATTCACTATGAGCTTCGCAATCGTCGATAATATCGAAAAGTACATCGATCCCGGGTTATCACAAGTTATTTTTGGGGCACCTTTTTGCAAGGCCACAAGCTTGGTTGTGGACGAGCTCAATGGGATCATGACTTTCACCGATGGGATTAGGGAAATCTCATACCAAACGCCTTACAAGATGAGAGAATTCAAGGAGATTGATTATGATGGGCTCGATAGGTTAAGTTCCCAACTCGTGTTGTGTGATGATGATGTGAGAAGGGGATGTAAGGACACTTTTGACCTTTCAAGTGGATTCTTTAAGCATGATAAGGAGCTTAGTTCTAAATACCGAAACAATCCCTTTGATCTCGAGGACCCGAAATACCTTCACTATGAAAGTAATTCTGATAGAGAATCAAAGGAGAATGGCCTAGGAACCGTGACCAATGATGGAGTCACGTAATGTACGTGACTTTGAGTCTAGCTACAAGACTCGTTAATAAAGAAAAACGCTTCTTGGGAGGCAACCCAAGCTTTATTTGCTTTTTGTGTTTATTTATTTGTTTGCTTGATTTTATTTGCTTCCGTATGTGTGTTTAATTTTTATTCTTATTGATTCATGTTCAAAACTAATTTGTGAAAATGCTTTATTTTGTTTTTAACTTCGTCTTAACTACATATAAAGGTATTTTGCAAAAGTTAAGTGTAAGGGAAATCTAAATCGGTTTATTAGAACACAAATTAACATGAATCATAATAATAATAAATGAACATACATATTAGTATTTGTTTGAGTCAAATGCTTGTATCGAGTCATAGTGATGTTTTGCAGGATTTCCAAGAAGTAAGGTAAAGGTTTTTCCAGAAATTTCTGGAAACTTAAAATGAGAATTTTTGTCAGGTCATTTCTGATGGCGTCAGGGTTTACAACCTGACGGCGTCAGATTTAATTTTCAGAAATTTTTGAAAGTTTTGTTTTCATAAAAAGTTTTTATTAAAATCTCCAACTTATAATCTCCAGGAATCTGCAAAGTTATCATTCCACAAGCATTATATCCTTATATATAGATTTTATCCCGCCGATGTTATGCAGGTTTTCGTGTTTGTTTTCTCAGGTTTAACAGGTTATTTTGGACAAGGAAATGTTTTGAATCAAGCTTTTGGCGATGCATTAGTCATGGAGCTTCAACATTACCTTGGAAGAAGATTTAACCGTATTATTTCATTATCCACCGAGCGAATCAGGGGAGTATTTGATTTCATTCTTTTACTTTTTACTTTTACATCTTGTTATTTGAACATTGGGGACAATGTTCATCTTAAGTGTAAGGGGAGGGTAAAAATACGATTTTTAGAGAATGCTATTACGCTTGATTTTTGTTTGTTTAATAGTAGATGTGTAATAAAACTGAGATAAATACCTGTTAGGGTAATTTTAGTGCCAAATTTAAAATTTTTTACAACATATAGGAGTGAAACTTTGATCTTAATGAGCGTCTCACGGATAGGAGTTATATGACTAGCACAAAAACCGTACCACTAAAAAAATTTTCCACCCCCAAATATGTGAGGTTCGCCCCTAGAATTGGTAGGAAAAGCATTTATGCTATGATGTGTGTACCGGTAGCACTTAGATTCTAGAACTTGCGTTAGGACAATTCCGAGGCCACAAGTGAGACTACATTCGTGTAGTTAGATTTACTACATGATAAGAGGCATTAGGATTAACCCATTGTTTTACACCTGTGTTTTTGTTATAATTACATTGGCTATATTGGTCAAGTAATTCCCCCACACCCTTTGCGTTGTACTCATTTTTAGTACACGATACCCCTAGTACACCCCTCAGAGCCTATCTTTTCGTTTCGACCTTTAAGCATTTTACTTAAAGGAAGAATTTGTTTACACCCCACTAAAATGTACACCCAAATTGCCTTAGCCTACCTTGTATGCACTCATTTTTAGTGCATTATTGTGACAACATTTGTTTAAACCCAAGTTAATTATCTAATTGATTACATGGTTGCTAAGTCGAGTCATATCCTTGTACATATTGTTTTGGGACGATTGGGACTCGTGGGTAAAGTACTAGTATAATGGAGTAATGGGGAAGATCATCATTTATTACCCCCATATGTGCTAAATGTTTTAAAAGTACTACAAGTTTTTCAATTATCTTAATTCGAGTCATTAGAATAGTAATGTGTAAAGTTATGTAAAAGTTCAAGTGTAAGGGGAATGCATCGCCCCTATGATGTATTATTTTGGATGGTAGGGCAAAAGTGTATGAAAAAAAAAAAAAAAAAAAAAAAATCGAAAAAATCAAGAAAAATACAAAAAAAATGAAAAAAAAGAAAAATAGAAAAAACATACGGACTACCATCCCGTTTTATTTTATGTTTGTTTTATGTTTTTGTTATTTTCTTTCATTAGCTTAGATTGAGTCGAGTCTTGGCTTAGCAACATTGTATAGTACATGTAATTAATCAAGATCTTTAACTCGCCACCAGTAAAATATCCCTTATCCAACAAAACCGTGTTTTCCTTTTCCCTACACCTAACGTTATAACCCATTTAAAAGCCCTCTTTGATAGTTTATCTTAGGTGCTTACGCCTAGTGGAGGAGGTTTTCGATCCTTTCCCAAGCCTATGGTAATCTATTTGCTATGACAGGTAGTGAGAGATATTATCCGTTTTCATTTATGAGATTTATTTTGATGACACTTAAGAGATGTGAGTATCTAAACACTACTTGTGAGGTGCTAGTTTATAATCTCCGTGCTTATTATGATTAAAGAGGAACGAATATTTGTTGTAATTACTTTTATGTTAGCATTAAATGACCCCTAACTTGTATTTTGATTAGAATAAAAGCGCATTTGCTTGAGGACAAGCAAATCTCAAGTGTAAGGGTATTTGATGAAGCGAAAAGTGTACCGCTTTTAAGGGGTCATTTAAGCCCTAAATCGTATTTATTTGATCAAATATCGCCCTAAATCGTTCCTTTTGTCATTTTAGGTACTTTTGAGGAGAAATCTGGAAAAGGAGGCATTTTGGACGTTTTTGGAGCATAAAAGTGAAGAAAACGGCAAAGTCTCAAAAATCGGCTGAAAGTTACCTTTGACGGCGTCAGGATTTACTCCAGACGGCGTCATGCCTTGGCAAGAAAAGGTGGATGTGAAATTTACTCATGATAAGCCAGTGAAAATTGCATGTGAATTCTGACGGCGTCACGCTTTAACCTGATCAAGGGCGTCACGACTTAATTCAAAGAGGGACGGCGTCACGTTCAAGGTCTGACGGCGTCAAGCCTTGATAAGCCATAACGGATTTTGGAGAGCTAAAGAGGGACGGCGTCAAGAAGGTCATCCGGGAACCCTAAAAGCGGCGAGGTGACGGCGTCACACTCCATAACGTGACGCCGTCAGATCCAAAAGTCTATATATAGTTTTCTAATTTTTTGTCATTAGTGTGGAACTTAGTGTGGAATTTTTGGGAGAAAACCCTAAGACGAATTTAGCTTCTCTTTCAAGGCTTTTTGCCTTGAGATCTTCCATGTTACATTGAAGATAAGTTATCAATTAATCATTCAATATGTCTATGTGTTGTTTGATTTTATCTTATTCTTGTCTTTTGATTAACATGTTAGGCTAGATTTATCTTGTGTTTGCTTAGATCTAATGAAACCTAGCTATTGATTATTGGTTATTAGTGTGTTATTAGTTGTATTGGATGATTGTTTATCTATGTTAGGCTTAAGAAAACTGGCTAACTTCCTATTCGGTAACTTGCTTGAACGTCTTAAGAAACATGAACCAAATGCGTACTAAAGGTTTTTATGGTTGTATTTAATGCACAAGCGAATTCTAGTGATCCCATGTTAGGAGCTTCCTAGCCGGCTCGACATAGGAGTGAAGTAGGAGCTTGTAGAGTTGGGGAAGTACATACGCCACCCCACGAATGGTATTAAGGAATACACCCGTCATCCACGCGACTAATACACACTAATCAACCGGTAAAAGATAGTTAGGGAGTAAGGAAATCTAAGTAAACACATTTCTCTACACATAAGTTTTCACCAACATTTTATTTTCAGTTATTTTATTTTATTTGCATTTGTAGTAATTTGGGTTAGTTGGCTAGCAACTAATTCCGCCCACTCTTTCAAACCCGAGATTTTACTTGCTTTCATAAAAATATAAAAACATAAAAAAGAATCTTCCTCAACCCTTAGACCTATTAGAGTAGTCTTTCATACCTAACGAACACTATTCCCTGTGGAGAACGATCAATCCCCCGTACTTACCACTACACTATACTACATCGGTCAGGTACACTGCCTGGTGGGGTTGTAAGCCTCTTGAGATCCCTCGAGAGGTAAAACCTGTTGTAAGGTTGCAAAACCACGCATCAACTATCAAACCAATTGATAGGAATGAGGATAATAGTGAACCTGAGGATGAGGTTAAGAAAGTCGAGGTTGATAAAGAAGTTAGGAAAAGTGAGATTGAAGAAGTAGATGATGATGAGGACCACTTCAATAGGCTACCCACTAAGGAAGAGCGCGCATATCATACAGACTTATTCGATGACCCCGAGACACCATACTTCCTAGGTAGACCAATTATAAAAATAGGCGACCCTTCTAATCTAAACATACCATGCAACATCGGACATTTACATGTGTGGAAAGCCTACATCGACCTTAGATCACCCATAAACATCATGACTAGAGCCCACTACAACTTGATAATGAAAAATCAACTTGGGTATAGGATGTTCCCTGACAAGGGTTGGATGAGTAACTTCACGGGAAGAGTTAAGGGATTACCGGTTTATGTAGGAAACTTCACCTATGTCACCGACTTTGTAATTGTTGAAGATATCCGCCCAATAGTCGATGCATCCTTAACTCAAGTGGTTTTTGGAAAACCATTTGTTGAGGTCTCTAGAATGACTTATGAACCTTCCTTAGGGATAGTTAGATTTAAGGATGAGACCGATGAGGTAAACTACCAAATGCCATATAAGATAGAACAATTCCAACACTTGTCAAATGTTGAGAAGGAGCTTAAGCAAGCGGTCTACTATAGGAATGATGAGGATAGAAATAAAGGAGTAGACTATGTTATGGAAAGGATATCCGGTTTCTACAAGGATTGTTTGAAATTAGGACCGGAATATAAAACCGGGAATGAAAATGGCCTAGGAACCGCGACCAATGATGGAATCACGTAATGTACGTGACTTTGAGTCTAGCTACAAGACTCGTTAATAAAGAAAAGCGCTTCTTGGGAGGCAACCCAAGTTTTATTTGCTTTGTGTGTTTACTTATTTGTTTGTTTGTTTTTATTTATTTCCGTATGTGTGTTTAATTTTTATTATTATTGATTCATGTTAAAAACTAAGTTGTGAAAATGCTTTATTTTGTTTTTAACTTCGTCTTAACTACATATAAAGGTATTTTGCAAAAGTTAAGTGTAAGGGAAATCCAAATCGGTTTATTAGAACACAAATGAACATGAATCGTAATAATAATAAATGAACATACATATTAGTATTTGTTTGAGTCAAATGCTTGTATCGAGTCATAATGATGTTTTGCAGGAATCCCAGGAAGTAAGGTATAGGTTTTTCCAAAAATTTTTCGGAAACTTAACATGAGAATTCTGTCAGATCATTTCTGACGGCGTCAGGAGTTACAACCTGACGGCGTCAGGTTTAATTTTCTGGAAATTTTTGAAAGTTTTGTTTTCATAAAAAGTTTTTATTAAATCTCTAACTTATAATCTCCAGGAATCTGCAAAATTATCATTCCACAAGCATTATATCCTTATATATAGAGTTTATCCCGCCGATGTTATGCAGGTTTTCGTGTTTGTTTTCTCAGGTTTAACAGGTTATTTTGGACAAGGAAATGTTTGTTGGATCAAGCTTATGGCGATGCATTAGTCATGGAGCTTCAACATTACTTTGGAAGAAGATCTAACCATGTTATTTCATTATCCACCGAGCGAATCAGGGGAGTATTTGATTTCATTCTTTTATTTTTTTTACTTTTACATTTGTTATTTGAACATTGGGGACAATGTTCATCTTAAGTGTAAGGGGGGGGGGTAAAAGTACGATTAGAGAATGCTATTGCACTTGATTTTTGTTTGTTTAATAGTAGATGTGTAATAAAACTGAGATAAATACCTGTTAGGGTAATTTTAGTGCCAAATTTAAAATTTTTTACAACACTTAGGAGTGAAACTTTGGTCTTAATGAGCGTCTCACGGATAGGAGTTATATGACTAGCACAAAAACCGTACCACTAAAAAATTTTCCACCCCCAAATATGTGAGGTTCGCCCCTAGAATTGGTAGGAAAAGCATTTTGCTATGATGTGTGTACCGGTAGCACTTAGATTCTAGAACTTGCGTTAGGACCATTCCAAGGCCACAAGTGAGACTACATTCGTGTAGTTAGATTTACTACATGATAAGAGGCATTAGGATTAACCCATTGTTTTACACCTGTGTTTTTGTTATAATTACATTGGCTACATTGGTCAAGTAATTCTCCCACACCCTTTGCGTTGTACTCATTTTTAGTACACGATACCCCTAGTACACCCCTCAGAGCCTATCTTTTCGTTTCGACCTTTAAGCATTTTACTTAAAGGAAGAATTTGTTACACCCCACTAAAATGTACACCCAAATCGCCTTAGCCTACCTTGTATGCACTCATCTTTAGTGCATTATTGTGACAACATTTGTTTAAACCCAAGTTAATTATCTAATTGATTACATGGTTGCAAAGTCAAGTCATATCCTTGTACATATTGTTTTGGGACGATTGGGACTCATGGGTAAAGTACTAGTGTAATGGAGTAATGGGGAAGAACATCATTTATTACCCCCATATGTGCTAAATATTTTAAAAGTACTCCAAGTTTTTCAATTATCTTAATTCGAGTCATTAGAATAGTTATTTGTAAAGTTATGTAAAAATTCAAGTGTAAGGGGAATGCAATGCCCCTATGATGTATTATTTTGGATGGTAGGGCAAAAGTGTATGCAAAAAAAAAAAAAAAAAAAAAAAAAAAAAAAAAAAAAAAAATCAAGAAAAATACAATAAAAAAAATGAGAAAAAGAAAAATAGAAAAAACATACGGACTACCATCCCGTTTCATTTTATGTTTTTTTTGTTATTTTTTTTAGCTTAAGATTGAGTCGAGTCTTGGCTTAGCAACATTGTATAGTACATGTAATTAATCAAGATCTTTAACTCGCCACCAGTAAAATATCCTTTATCCAACAAAACCGTGTTTTCCTTTTCCCTACACCTAACGTTATAACCCATGTAAAAGCCCTCTTTGATAGTTTATCTTAGGTGCTTACGCCTAGTGGAGGAGGTTTTCGATCCTTTCCCAAGCCTATGGTAATCTATTTGCTATGACAGGTAGTGAGAGATATTATCCGTTTTCATTTATGAGATTTATTTTTATGACACTTGAGAGATGTGAGTATCTAAACACTACTTGTGAGGTGCTAGTTTGTAATCTCCGTGCTTATTATGATTAAAGTGGAACGAATATTTGTTGTAATTACTTTTATGTTAGCATTAAATGACCCCTAACTTGTAATTTGATTAGAATAAAAGCGCATTTGCTTGAGGACAAGCAAATCTCAAGTGTAAGGGTATTTGATGAAGCGAAAAGTGTACCGCTTTTAAGGGGTCATTTAAGCCCTAAATCGTATTTATTTGATCAAATATTGCCCTAAATCGTTCCTTTTGTCATTTTAGGTACTTTTGAGAAGAAATCTGGAAAAGGAAGCATTTTGGACGTTTTTGGAGCATAAAAGTGAAGAAAACGACAAAGTCTCAAAATCGGCTAAAAGTTACCTTAGACGGCGTCAGAAATTACCCTGGACGGCGTCATGGCTTGGCAAGAAAAAGGTGGATATGAAAATTACTCATGATAAGCCAGTGAAATTTGCATGGGAATTCTGACGGCGTCACCCTTTGGAGTGATCAAGGTCGTCACGGCTTAATTTAAAGAGGGACGGCGTCACGCCTAATTCCGATGGCGTCAAGCCTTGATAAGCCAGAACGGATTTTGGAAAGCTAAAGAGGGACGGCGTCAAGAAGGCCATCCGGGAACCCTAAAAGCGGCGAGGTGACGGCGTCACACTCCATAACGTGACGCCGTCAGATCTGAAAGTCTATATATAGTTTTGCAATTTTTTGTCATTAGTGTGGAACTTATTGGGGAACTTTGTGTGTGAAAACCCTAAGACGATTTTAGCAGCTTTTTCAAGGCTTTTTTCCTTGAGATCTTCCATGTTACATTGAAGATAAGTTATCAATTAATCATTCAATATGTCTATGTGTTGTTTGATTCTATCTTGTTCTTGTCTTTTGTTTAACATGTTAGGCTAGATTTATCTTGTGTTTGCTTAGATCTAATGAAACCTAGCTATTGATTATTGGTTATTAATGTGTTATTAGTTGTATTGGATGATTGTTCATCTATGTTAGGCTTAAGAAAACTGGCTAACTTCCTATTCGGTAACTTGCTTGAACGTCTTAAGAAACATGAACCAATGCGTACTAAAGGTTTTTATGGTTGTATTTAATGCACAAGCGAATTCTAGTGATCCCATGTTAGGAGCTTCCTAGCCGGCTCGACATTGGAGTGAAGTAGGAGCTTGTAGAGTTGGAGAAGTACGTACGCCACCCCACGATTGGTATTAAGGAATACACCCGTCATCCACGCAATTAATACACACTAATCAACCGGTAAAAGATAGTTAGGGAGTAAGGAAATCTAAGTAAACACATTTCTCTCTACATAAGTTCTACCACCTTTTAATTTTCTGTTATTTTATTTTATTTGCATTCGTAGTTATTTGGGTTAGTTGACTAGCAACTAATTCCGCCCACTCTTTCAAACCCGAGATTTTACTTGCTTTCATAAAAAAATATAAAAACATAAAAAGAATCTTCTCTCACCCTTAGACCTATTAGAGTAGTTTTTCATACCTAACGAACACTATTCCCTGTGGAGAACGATCAATCCCCCGTACTTACCACTACACTATACTACATCGGTCAGGTATACTGCCTGGTGGGGTTGTAAGCCTCTTGAGATCCCTCGAGAGGTAAAACCTGTTGTAAGGTTGCAAAACCACGCATCAATGGGTGTTTAAAATTAAATATCAATCTTCTGGTGAGATTGAAAGGTATAAGGCTAGATTAGTAGCCAAAGGTTTTGGTCAAAAAGAGGGTGTTGATTATGAGGAGACTTTTAGTCCAGTAGTTAAAATGGGTACTGTTAGATGTCTGATTAGTTTAGTTGTTCAAATGGACTGGAAAATGTTTCAGATGGACATTAATAATGTTTTTCTTTATGGTGACTTAAATGAAGAAGTGTACATGTTACCTCCTCCAGGTTTTTTTTAAGAAAGGGGACAATAAAGTTTGTTTGTTAAAAAAGTCCTTATATGGCTTAAAACAAGCTCCTAAACAGTGGAATCATGAGCTGTCTGAAGCCTTGTTTGAAGCAGGTTTTGAGCAATCTAAGAATGATCATTCTCTCTTTATTAAAAATAAGGATGATACAGTTTGTTCTTGCTTGTTTATGTGGATGATCTAGTTATAATAGGCAATAGTGAAACTGAAATTGAAAGTTTTAAGATGTTTTTGAAGAATAAGTTTAAAATTAAGGATCTGGGTGAGCTAAAGTATTTCCTTGGTATTGAGGTCTTAAAAACTAAAAATGGTTTATGTTTGAATCAAAGAAAATATTGTCTTGAACTTTTACATGAATTTGGTTTGTTGGCCTGCAAACCTATTATGACACCCTTACCAGAAAATATTGTTTTAGCTCACAAAGAAACAGATGGTGATAAGTATTTGAAAAATATTACCAGTTATCAGAAACTTGTAGGGAAGTTGATTTACTTGATTATGACTAGGCTTGACATTGCTTATGCTGTTCATTGCTTAAGTCAACATATGCATGCTCCTTTACAGTCTCATTTTGATATTGGCTTAAGGGTGCTTAAGTATTTGAAATTGGCACCTGGTATTGGTATTGGATTTAGTAAAAGTTGTAGTGGTTTCAATGTTGTTGCTTATACAGATTCTGACTGGGCTAAGTGTCCAGTCACTAGAAGATCAGTATCTGGTTATTGTGTTTTTGTTAATGGGAATTTAGTGTCTTGGAAAAGCAAGAAGCATGCTACATTGTCTAAGTCTTCTGCTGAAGCAGAATACAAGGCAATGGCCTCTGCTACTTGTGAGGTTATGTGGATTGTTAAGATTATGAAAGATCTTGGTATTTCTGAGAATTTGTTGCCTGTAGAGTTGTATTGTGATAATAAGTCTGCAATTCATATTGCTGCCAATCCAGTTATGCATGAAAAAACTAAACACTTTGATATAGATGTGCAT
>CP139505.1:343580521-343670505 GCA_021014915.2 Artemisia tridentata subsp. tridentata | reverse complement strand
GAATAGTAACTACAGTAAAACTACAGTAGCAGGCCAATTTTTTTTTAAGCAGCCCACTTTCTTATATGGAAGGCCCAAACCGCCAAACCGAACGATAAAAATCCTCTCCTATCCCACAAATTCGAGATCCCTCCAGACTTCACACGCATATCAAACACACATCTTGAAGCTTCTCTCCCAGTAACCCAAATCAAAACAAACCTCCAGTTAATCAGCGGCCAAAAAACGATTTGACTAACACAAGATTAGAAATCTAAGGTATTGTTCTAATTAAATTATCTATTTTCATTGTTCTTATATTTTCAAGGTTTTTTTTTTTTTCTTTCCGATTTTGGTTTTTGATTATGGGTTTCGCGCGATTACGGGGTTTATGATGGTGTGTTTGGATGTCTATGTTTAGATAAAATTTGATTTTGGTTATATCTTAAAAAAATTTGGGTGGGTTTGTGTTTATTTTTGTGGTTTTTGGAATTAGGGGTTATTGGTTTGGTAAAAATTGTTAGCTTTTGGAATTAGGGGTTACTGGTTTGGTGATTTTTTTTTGTCATTCTTCGGCTTTGTTCTGCTGCTAAACCATACAAACCAAACCACATAAACACGACTGATGATACGTGGGTTATGTTTATCTTAGTTTTTTTAATGGTTCTTGCTTATTTGTGATTAAAATGATATGAGATGTTGATGGTGATTACTATGTGTCATTGGGGAGTTTTATGTTTTTAGGTTTATGTGGTTATAATATATGAGTGTATTTGGGAATTGGGATTGCTAATAAATCTGGGTTCCCATGACTGTGAGGTTGTTTGTTTTTTGGAATTTCGATACGAAAATATTTTGGAAGTTGGATAGCTGGCTCTTAATGGCTCAATGTCTTATGGTAAGTTATTGCATTATAGTATGCAAAATCTGATGTAACGGATGTTAAAGAATTCATCTATTTGTGTTTTTGTTTGTCTTTGTTGATTTTCCCTATTGATTTTTACCTGATTATTAGTTAACTATCTGTAGGGTCGCAGGGAGTTCTTTGAGATGATAACAATCGTAAGCCATTGCCTTCCAGCTTCCTACACTGGTAAATATTCTTGCTCTCCTGTTTATGGGTAAATAGATTTTTGTTTAGGCTTATTGACTTTATTAGGTCATAAACTGAAATTGATAATATCGTTCAGTTCGTCCTACTGAATTTACAAAATCACTTTAATATTTACAGTTACGCATTGTGTGGATTTGCTAGGCTTTTAATGATTTGTTTGTTTTTTAAAATGTAGTTATAGCAAAAAGTGAACTGATGCTTCTACAAATGGAAAACCTACGAACACCCACAAATACAGTTTCATAATCTGTAAGTTTTTTTGCTTTTAATTGTTTTTTTCTTTTGATTTCGAACTTACGGGTTTGTCTTAAATTTGGGGTTTTCATAATTTAGTTGGTTAATAATTTTATGGGTTTATGTGGTTGCTGACGTTTAAGTAACTTCAAATCTAATGGGTTTAGGTTTTATCCTATTTGCTTTTGTAGGTTTTCAAACCAACTCCTGAACAAAGACGAGAAAGGTTTATATCCTTCTCCTTATTTATTACTGTATTTGTTAGATTTTATTCCGGTACTGGAGATGAAAAAAGCGAATATTGGAACAACGGAATCATAAATAACAGGTTTGATTTTTGTTTTTTGGAGTTAAGATTGTCATTTGTTTTTTTATAAAGTTTTTGGTCTTATGAGCTTATTATAGCTTGATATTGAAAAATAAGCTCATAAGCTGAAAAATACGTTAGAAAAAATAGGCTTATGAAATATCAAATTATCAGCCGAGTTAAATAAAGCTCATAAGCCACAAATTAAGCTTAAAAAAATAAGCTCATAAGCCCAAAATAAGCTAAATGAAGACTGACAAGATTTTGTTGGTATCATGGTTTTGCTTTTCATAAGAAAACAATGCAGGCAATGCAGCTGCAACTCTTATGGCTCAATTATATCCGAAAGCAAAGGTGTGAAATTAACCTTGAAATTTTTTGAATTTGACATTTGGAATTGTGTATTTGTTGATAGCGTCTTTGAATATGTGTTTATTGATTGTATATAAAGATTGTAAGAGATAGAAGATGGAACAAGGAAGATGCTGGAATTTTAAGACAGTATGCGCTGAAGTCGAATAGGTTAGAAGAGTCAAAAGTTGTCCAAAATGTATAATAATAATACATACAAACTGTAAATCATTTTTGTCTAAGAAATTTAGACTATTATTGCAATAACCTAATATTTAATTATAAAAAAATTTAAAAATTGGAAAACCATCTTTGCAGTCAACTCAACCTGTTTGAAGTTGACACATACCAATAACTACCATTTGACCCAAACCTGCCTCTAACTTTTCTCTTTTGCATTTGATGTTGGTAGCAAGGGTTTGATATTTGCTTTCTAATATATTTACTCAATTTGCTCATTTGCAATTAGGGCGACGCTTTGTTCCAGACACATGAGAGCTTGGAACATCTTGCTATGATGGAGACAGTTCTTGGGCCGCTACCTCAGCATATGATTATGAGAGCCGAGTAAGATATACTTTATTAGTAACAATAGTTATTTGGATGCATTTTTTTTTTCTTACATAGCCCTGAACCTTTGCAGTCGTCGGTTTGAAAAATATTTTAGAAGGGGTGCTCGATTAGATTGGCCTGAAGGTGCAACCTCAAGGGAAAGTATGAGTGCGGTGTGGAAACTCCCACGTCTGCAGGTAATTGAGAAGCCTTAACTTTAAGTGGTAGTTCAAAGTAATTATGTGGACATCATAGCAAGTTATTATTAGATTGGTCTGATACATTGTTGCACAGTCTCAATTCAAAATATTAGGAGGCACCTAAAAGCAAGGCATAAAAGCCATACCAAAACCATTCAAACATAAAACACACCTTAAATCAATATATTGCACTTTAGATGAGATATAGGGGTGTATATTTTTGTGTTCACTTTGTGGCGTAAATTTTTTTTCTTTCAAATGTAGAATCTGGTAATGCAGCATGTGGATCACTCGGCCGGAGTCCTGATCGATCTATTGCAGGGGCTCTTGCATCTAGATCAGGTAAACCATTTGTAAAGCCAAGTTTTCTTTTACCCATCATCACCATTGTTCTCAGGTTGGATCTTGACGGTATGGACAGGTGAAACGGACCCGTATCTTGGCAGGCCATCACCTTCAAAATGGTGTTTGCACCCATGACGGGTCAAATGACCTTCTACCTGCTCCGCAGTCGAATATCTGAGCCAAATAAGAAACTAACAGAGCAAGTTTCAGCCATGGCAGGTGTATCCTCTTTTCCTCGATTCACTCCTTATCTGAGCCCGTTTGAGAATATCAGCCATTGTGGCCTGTAGAAGCTCCGGCAGTGTAACCTTTGAAACATGAGGATGCTTAGAAACCTCAGGTACTGCGTATTTTGCAATTTCAAAAATCTTGAGCGATATGCAAATGCCCTTTAGCTTAGGATGGATTGAACCTCATGTATGATACTAATAATTTTTGAGGCGATAAAACTACCGCTCTTATAATGCTCATCATGAATTTAAATGCGAATTTTGTTGATAACTTATTTAACTTAATATGTCTTCGTCTCTTATATATGTAGGTTCTGATCCAATCTTCGCCCCCAAACTTGAAGAACAGCTTAACAGTATTGCATCAGCTTCCTGAAGGTCATGCAGGAATTTATTGGCTAGGACGTGCTCTATAGAAAACAACTACAATTCCAGGTTTGTTATAACTACAAAGACAACGGCTCAAAAGTCACCCTAACTTTAAGAAATTAATTTATCACTGAAAATTTAACTGAACAGTCTTGAATTTGTTTAATATCTCATTTGAATAATTGCCGAATCTAACTACTAGACTACGTAACAGACTCTGTACCAGCAATATTAGAATTGAAATTGTGCGAAAAATAGACAATTTCATTATGCCTTAGTAAAGATGGTTTTAAACACTTACAGAAATGAAAAAAATTTATTTGATATAGGTGTTTTTTTCTTTTTTCTTACGGTTTCAATGGGAATAAGCAACAAATGTGGTTAAAAAACTGATATTGATGGTAACAAATTAGTAGCAACAACTATGTTAATGAGTAATGGCAGTTTACAAGAGAAACATGGTCGAATTAGTTTATTAGCTCTAATTACATTACCTTTAAGCACACATCAGCTAAATATAAATCATTTTTGTGAGTTTATTAGCTCTAATTACATTACCTTTAATTATTTTTATAATTTTTTTTTTATATGATCTCACTTATATTTTTTGATTAAGCATTGCTTTTTTGGGTTCAGGATAGTTTGGATGAAAAAGGCGCACTTTTGTTTCATCGAATGGACTAATCGAGGATGAAGCAACGACTCTACAAGCTTACGAAGCCATGAACCAAAATATTGGATTTTGAAGAGTGCAAATTCTGCTAGCTTAAAAAGGTAGCCTTCGTAGGTAGAAATAAGTATGCTTCATGTTCTAATTTTACTGGAAAGGGCCTGAGATTTAACGTTTCCTCTTTTTTTATGTTTATGCTATTTTTTTTTTCACAGAGAGCCTTAAGCAATATGCCGAACTTCCTTGAAGAACACCTAATGACTTAGAATGTGCATTGAGAGTGATTGATGAAGCCTTGCACATAAGCAGCTACTCAGAGCAATTGCTTCAAACCAAAGCAGATACACTAATCATGGTTTGTATTTAATTGATTCTACAAAACCCGATCGATAACTTTATATTCAAACATCCCGCGGCAACGCGCGGGTGCACCACCTCGTTTGTAAAACATGCAACGTGTCTTTTGTAATGAAGCAAACTAGTTCATTTTAATCACGTATCTTAGAAACGTCAATTTAGGCCGGATATCAGTTCTTGTGACATAAATTGTTTGTTTATTGAAATCTAACTAACTCAATGAGATTTTGACCTTGTCAATTATGTTACGTTGGATGACTTGATCTGTCTTGACATGTAGAGTATATACGTATTTTTATCATGATGTATGTTGACGCATATGTCCGAACGGACTGGATCTTTCGGTTGGCCGGACGGAACAAGGACCTCCGGAGGAATCCGGACGGACCTAAGGCCGTCCGACACATACAGGTTTAAAGCATAGGACAAGTGGCATCTCCTCTTGTACAGATGGCAGCTGCAGACACCGCCGCCGCCGCCCCAGGATTTACGGGATATTGTAGGGGACATGTCTCCTGAAAATCCGGCGCCGCCAGTACAGGTATCGAGGCTGAGTACTATAAATACTCAGCTCATTTACTACTCTTAACTAACGTTTTTATCCGCATTTACTTCTCACTACAGTTGACAGCCCTTTCGGAATACCAAATACTTACTTTCACACCGGAGGTGGGTCCTGGGATAACACCCGGGGCGAGCCTAACGTGTGCTGTTGTGTGCAGATACCCGAAGGACCTCTAATAGCCGAAGGGATCAGCACCCAAGCCTCCCGGAAGAACCCTAGCTGAGTTCAACCGGTAGGCCCTCTTTATTTGTCTGAAGTGGTTGCAAGAAATTGCTTCAACAAATTGGCGCCATCCGTGGGACCAACTGCTCGATCTACCTATAGTTCGATATGGCTGGTCCTACATCCCAAAAAAGGAAAACCATGGAAGCCGAGGAGGAATGGATGAATGTTCCGATCGGTTTTCCACCCATCCTTCCGGGAGATGTGTCGGACGGACCGTTAATAGTTGAGGCCGAAGTGGAAGGCTACACAATCAGAAGGGTCTATGTAGACCAAGGCGCTTCGATCGAGGTGATGTATGAACACTGTTTCGAGCATTTATGCCCTTCCATTAAGGCCAAGCTGAAAGAAACCGGCACACCGTTAATAGGATTCGCGGGAGAATCCATAAAGCCGTTGGGGAAGATTGAATTGGAAGTCTGTTTCGGGAGCCAAGGCTTGTCTCGCCGAACAATGATGAAGTTCGCCGTGATAAGGTCCCCTTCTCCATACAATATCATTCTAGGGCGCTCAGGTTTAAAGAAATTACGGGCCATCCCATCAACTATCCACTCGATGGTGAAATTCCCCACACCAAAGGGCATAGCGACCCTTACTACCCGGTCCGTAATTGTCTCAGAATGTCGCAAGCTAGAAGAGAAGCAGATGGCAAAAAAGGAAGTCAAAGAAGAACCCCATGAGGCCGGACCGACGGAGGCGGTGGTTGGAAAAACGGAATAAGTTATGGTACATCCGGCTTATCCGGATCAACTAGTCACGATAGGGGGAAACTTCTCCTCGGAATGCCGAAGACAGTTAATCACACTACTCAAAAACAACCGGGATGTGTTTGCTTGGGAACCATCCGATATGACGGGAGTTCCCCGTCGAATCATCGAACACAAGCTAAATGTGAATATTCAGGACCGCCCAGTGGCACAAAAGAAAAGAACCTACTCCGCCGAAAAGAATCAAGCCATAGCCAAGGAGGTGGAAGAATGGGTGAAGGCCGGAATAGTTCGGCCGGTACAGTACCCCACGTGGATCTCAAACCCGGTGTTGGTAAAGAAGTCCGACGGTAGTTGGCGAATGTGCATTGACTTCAAAAACCTCAACTCATCTTGCCGAAAGGATTATTACCCGCTACCTGATATTGATTGGAAAATAGAGTCGGTTATGGGATTCAGGTACAAGTGCTTTTTGGATGCTTACAAGGGATACCACCAAGTACAGATGGCCAAGGAGGACGAGGAAAAAACAGCTTTCTATACCGAGCACGGGACATACTGTTATACCAAAATGCCGTTCGGTTTAAAGAACGCTGGGGCCACGTACCAGTGTCTAGTGGATTCGGCCTTTCGGTCACAGATAGGGAGAAATCTCGAGGCATATGTGGACGATATGGTCATAAAGAGCAAAACCGAAAAGGAGTTACTTGCCGATGTAGCGGAGACATTCGACAATCTCCGAAGGATTAACATGAAGCTAAACCCCAAGAAATGCTCTTTCGGGGTAGAGGAAGGAACGTTTCTTGGATATATGGTAACGTCCGAAGGAATAAGGGCAAATCCGAAGAAGACAAGGGCTATCGTGGACATGCAATCCCCAAAGTCGCTCAAGGAGATGCAAAGCTTAAGTGGTAAACTAGCAGCTCTGAACCGTTTCCTATCCAGGTCGGCAGAAAAAGCGCTCCCTTTCTTTGAGACGTTGAGGAACATCACGAAAGAAAACCAGGACGAGTACCGGTGGACAAGTCAAGCAGAGGCAGCCTTCCAAGAGATGAAGAAGATGATCCTTGAATTGCCTTATCTGTCAACGCCGAGGCCGAAGGAAGACCTATATGTATATCTCTCGGCGTCGAAAGGGGCAATGAGCGGGGTGTTGTTGGTAGAAAGAGAAGGGAAGCAGATCCCGATACATTATGTTAGCCGAACATTGCACGAGGCCGAACAGAACTACGCCCCCATTGAGAAGTTAGCTCTAGCCCTACTATACGTGGCCAGAAGGCTACGAAGATACTTCGAAGCCCATCCAATAAAAGTCATCACCGACCAACCTATCAAGCAAATATTAAAGAAGGCAGAAGCATCCGGGAGGATGGCCAAGTACACCGTGGAGTTAGGAGCCTACAATATCACCTACGTACCTCGGAGCGCCATTAAGGGACAAGTCCTCGCGGACTTCATAACGGAAATATCCGTGGAAGCATTGAGCCAAAGCATACAAGAGGTGGGCAAGGAGATATGCAACATCTCCAGCCAAGAACCATGGATAGTGTATACCGATGGAGCCTCCAGCAAATCAGGTGCCGGAGCAGGCCTGGTACTGATTAGTCCGGATCAAACGGAATACACTTACGCCATCCGACTGAACTTCAAAAGCACCAACAACGAAGCAGAATACGAAGCTTTGCTAGCGGGGTTAAGAGTCGCTCGGAAAATGGAAATTCGAATGTTGGAAGTTAGAGTGGATTCCAATTTGGTAGCAAGTCAGATCAATGGGGAATTCGTAGCGACCAAGGATAACATGATAAAGTACTTAGCCAAAGCCAAGGAATACGTTGCATACTTCGATCAGTTTAAAATCCGAAACATCCCAAGGGCGCAGAACCAAAAAGCTGATATACTCAGCAAATTGGCGTCCATGGCTTTCGATCATCTGACAAAGAAAACCATGGTGGAGGTTTTAGATAGGCCATCAACGGAGGAGGAGATAGTCAACGCAATTGTGGAAGAAGAGGGGGAAAACTGGATGACCCCGATCATTCGGTGCAAGCAAGAGGGCATCTGGCCGGAGGACCAAAACGAAGCTCGATCTCTTCGAATGAAAATAAACCAGTATACCATGGTAGACGATGTACTTTTTAGAAAGTCCTATTTAGGTCCGATGCTAAGATGCGTTGGACCGCTTCAAGCCAATTATGTTATCCGGGAGGTGCATGAAGGAGCATGCGGAATGCACTCCGGGCCACGATCCGTGGTGGCAAAGCTAATGCGGCAAGGGTATTACTGGCCCACTATGTACAGAGATACTAGGGAGGTGATTCGAAAATGTGATTCTTGTCAAATACACGCGCCCGTTCCGAGGCTCCCCAAAACTATTCTAACTTCAATAATGGCTCCTTGGCCCTTCTACCAATGGTGAATGGACGTTTTGGGTCCCCTGCCGGAGGCCCCGGGAAAAATCAAATTCGTCATTGTGGCCATTGACTACTTCACTAAGGGGATAGAGGCCAAGCCGCTGGTCCGCACTACCGGGAAGGAAGTAAAGAAGTTCGTTTGGGAAAACATAGTATGCAGATTCGGTCTGCCCAAGGTGATTGTGACGGACAATGGAAGCAATTTCATCCATGACCCTTTCAAAAGTTGGTGCGAACGACTGAACATAACTCAGGTAAACACGGCTGTGGCACACGCTCAGGCCAACGGATTGGTGGAAGGAGCGAACAAAAGTCTGATGAAAGGGTTCAAGTCGAGGCTCGGCAGGGAAAGAGCTGGATGGGTGGATGAGCTGCCGAACGTCCTATGGGCACTGATGCGTGGTTTTGCGACCTTACAACAGGTTTTACCTCTCGAGGGATCTCAAGAGGCTTGCAATCCCCACCAGGCAGTGTACCTGACCGATGTAGTATAGTGAAGTGGCAAGTACCGGGGATTGATCGTTCTCTAGGAGAATAGTGTCGTTAGGATTGAAAAACTATTCTAATAGGTCTAAGGGTGAGGGAAGATTCTTTTTGTATTTTTATATTTTATGAAAGCAAATAAAATCTCGGGTTTGAAGGAGTGGGCGGAATTAGTTGCTAGTCAACTAACCCAAATAACTACAATTGCAAATAAAATAAAATAACTAAAAATGAAAAGGTTGTGAAACTTATGTGGAGAGAAATGTGTTTACTTAGATTTCCTTACTCCCTAACTATCTTTTACCGGTTGATTAGTGTGTTATTAATTGCGCGGATGACGGGTGTATTCCTTAATACCAATCGTGGGGTGGCGTACGTACTTCCCCAACTCTACAAGCTCCTACTTCACTCCTATGTCGAGCCGGCTAGGAAGCTCCTAACATGGGATCACTAGAATTCGCTCATGCATTAAATACAACCATAAAAACCTTAGTACGCATTGGTTCATGTTTCTTAAGACGTTCAAGCAAGTTACCGTATAGGAAGTTAGCTAGTTTTCTTAAGCCTAACATCGATAAACAATTATCCAATACAATTAATAACACACTAATAACCAATAATCAATAGTTAGGTTTCATTAGATCTAAGCAAACACAAGATAAATCTAGCCTAGCATGTTAATTAAAAGACAAGAACGAGATATAATCAAACAACACATAGACAAATTGATTGATTAAATGATTACTTATCTTCAATTAAACATGGGAGATCCAAGGGTATAAAAACCCTTAAAAATGGCAGAAATTCGTCTTAGGGTTTCTCCTCACAAAGTTGCACACTAATGACAAAAAATTGCAAAACTATATATAGAACTTAGTGGCTGACGGCGTCACGTTATAGATCTTGACGCCGTCACCTCGCCGTGTCTAGGGTTCCCGGATGGTCTTCCTGACGCCGTCCCTCTTTAGTCCTGCAAAATCCTCCCTGGCTTATCAAGGCTTGACGCCGTCAGAATAAAGCTTGACGCCGTCTCTCTTTAGCTTAAACCGTGACGACCTTGATCACTTCAAAGGGTGACGCCGTCAGACTTTCTTTGTAAAACTCCCTGGCTTATCATGTGTATTTTTCATATCCACTTTTTTTTTTTGCCAAGCCGTTACGCCGTCAAGAGCAATACTTGACGCCGTCAAGTGTACTTTTCCAGCAGCTTTGGAGACTTTGTCGTTTTCTTCACTTTAATGCTCCAAAAACGTCCAAAATGCTTCCTTTTCCAGATTTCTTCTCCAAAGTACCTAAAATGACAAAAGGAACGATTTAGGGCAATATTTGATCAAATAAATACGATTTAGGGCTTAAATGACCCCCTAAAAGCGGTACACTTTTCGCTTCATCAAATACCCTTACACTTGAGATTTGCTTGTCCTCAAGCAAATGCGCTTTTATTCTAATCAAAATACAAGTTAGGGGTCATTTAATGCTAATATAAAATTAATTACAATAAATAGTCGTTCCACTTTAATCATAATAAGCACGGAGATTACAAACTAGCACCTCACAAGTAGTGTTTAGATACTCACATCTCTCAGGTGTCATCAAAATAAATCTCATAAATGAAAACGGATAATATCTCTCACTACCTGTCATAGCAAATAGATTACCATAGGCTTGGGAAAGGATCAAAAACCTTCTCCACTAGGCGTAAGCACCTAAGATAAACTATCAAAGAGGGCTTTTAAACGGGTTATAACGTTAGGTGTAGGGATATGATAAACACGGTTTTGTTGGATAAAGGATATTTTACTGGTGGCGAGTTAAAGATCTTGATTAATTACATGTACAATATGGCGTTGCTAAGCCAAGACTAGACTCGACTTAAGCTAAAAACAAAATAACAGAAACATAAAATAAACATAAAATGAAACGGGATGGTAGTCCGTATGTTTTTTCTACTTTTCTTTTTCTCATTTTTTTTTTGTATTTTTTTCTTGATTTTTTCGATTTTTTTTTTTTCATACACTCTTGCCCTACCATCCAAAATAATACATCATAGGGGCGTTGCATCCCCTTACACTTGAACTTTTACATAACTTTACAAATAACTATTCTAATGACTCGAATTAAGATAATCGAAACACTTGGAGTACTTTTTAAAATATTTAGCACATATGGGGGTAATAATGTTGTTCTTCCCCATTACTCCATTACACTAGTACTTTACCCATGAGTCCCAATCGTCCCAAAACAATATGTACAAGGATATGACTCGACTTAGCAACCATGTAATCAATTAGATAATTAACTTGGGGTTTAAACAAATGTTGTCACAATAATGCACTAAAAATGAGTGCATACAAGGTAGGCTAAGGCGATTTGGGTGTACATTTAAGTGGGGTGTAACAAATTCTTCCTTTAAGTAAAATGCTTAAAGTTAGAAACGAAAAGATAGGCTCTGAGGGGTGTACTAGGGGTATCGTGTACTAAAAATGAGTACAACGCAAAGGGTGTGGGAGAATTACTTGACCAATGTAGCCAATGTAATTATAACAAAAACACAGGTGTAAAACAATGGGTTAATCCTAACGCCTCTTATCATGTAGTAAATCTAACTACACGAATGTAGTCTCACTTGTGGCCTCGGAATGGTCCTAACGCAAGTTCTAGAATCTAAGTGCTACCGGTACACAAATCATAGCATAAATGCTTTTCCTACCAATTCTAGGGGCGAACCTCACATATTTGGGGGTGGAAAATTTTTTAGTGGTACGGTTTTTTGTGCTAGTCATATAACTCCTATCCATGAGACGCTCATTAAGATCAAAGTTTCACTCCTATATGTTGTAAAAAATTTTAAATTTGGCACTAAAATTGCCCTAACAGGTATTTATCTCAGTTTTATTACACATCTACCATTAAACAAACAAAAATCAAGCGTAATTGTATTCTCTAAAGTATCGTACTTTACCCCCCGTTACACTTAAGATGAACATTGTCCCCAATGTTCAAATAACAAGATGTAAAAGTAAATAAGGTAAAAGAATGAAATCAAATACTCCCCTGATTCGTTTGGTGGATAAAGAGGTAACATGGTTAGATCTTCTTCCAAGAGAAAGTAGAAGCTCCAAGACTAATGCATCGCCATAAGCTTGATTCCCCATACATCTCCTTGTCCAAAATAACCTGTTAAACCTGAGAAAACAAACACGAAAACCTGCATAACATCGGCGGGATAAATTCTATATAAGGATATAATGCTTGTGGAATGATTATTTTGCAGATTCCTGGAGTTTATAAGTTAGAGATTTAATAAAAACTTTTTATGAAAACAAAACTTTCAAAATTTTCAGAAAATTAAAACCTGACGCCGTCAGGTTGTAAAGCCTGACGCCGTCAGAAATGATCTGACAGAATTCTCATGTTATGTTTCCGGAAAATTTCTGGAAAAAACCTTTACCTTACTTCCTGGAAATCCTGCAAAACATCATTATGACTCGATACAAGCATTTGACTCAAACAAATACGAATATGTATGTTAATTTATTATTATTACGATTCATGTTCATTTGTTCTAATAAACCGATTTGGATTTCCCTTACACTTATCTTTTGCAAAATACCTTTATATGTAGTTAAGACGAAGTTAAAAACAAGATAAAGCATTTTCACAATTTAGTTTTGAACATGAATCAATAATAATAAAATTAAACATACATACGGAAACAAATAAAATCAAACAACCAAATAAATAAACACACAAAGCAAATAAAGCTTTGGTTGCCTCCCAAGAAGCGCTTTTCTTTATTAACGAGTCTTGTAGCTAGACTCAAAGTCACGTACATTACGTGATTCCATCATTGGTCACGGTTCCTAGGCCATTCTCATTCCCGGTTTTATATTCCGGTCCTAATTTCAAACAATCCTTGTAGAATCCGGATATCCTTTCCATAACATAGTCTACTCCTTTATTTCTATCCTCATCATTCCTATAGTAGACCGCTTGCTTAAGCTCCTTCTCAACATTTGACAAGTGTTGGAATTGCTCTATCTTATATGGCATTTGGTAGTTTACCTCATCGGTTTCATCCTTAAATCTAACTATCCCTAAGGAAGGTTCATAAGTCACTCTAGAGACCTCAACAAATGGTTTTCCAAAAACTACTTGAGTTAAGGATGCATCGACTATTGGACGGATATCTTCTACAATTACAAAGTCGGTGATATAGGTGAAGTTTCCTACATAAACCGGTAATCCCTTAACTCTTCCCGTGAAGTTACTCATCCAACCCTTATCAGGGAACATCCTATACCCAAGTTGATTTTTCATTATTAAGTTGTAGTGGGCTCTAGTCATGATGTTTATGGGCGATCTAAGGTCGATGTAAGCTTTCCACACATGCAAATGTCCGATGTTGCATGGTATGTTGAGGTTAGAAGGATCGCCTATTTTTATAATTGGTCTACCTAGGAAGTATGGTGTCTCGGGGTCATCGAATAAGTCTGTATGATATGCGCGCTCTTCCTTAGTGGGTAGCCTATTGAAGCAGTCCTCATCATCATCTACTTCTTCAATCTCACTTTTCCTAACTTCTTTATCAACCTCGAATTTCTTAACCTCTGATGAAGCGAAAAGTGTACCGCTTTTAGGGGGTCATTTAAGCCCTAAATCGTATTTATTTGATCAAATATTGCCCTAAATCGTTCCTTTTGTCATTTTAGGTACTTTGGAGAAGAAATCTGGAAAAGGAAGCATTTTGGACGTTTTTGGAGCATAAAAGTGAAGAAAACGACAAAGTCTCAAAATCGGCTGGAAAAGTACCTTTGACGGCGTCAAGTATTGCTCTTGACGGCGTCATGGCTTGGCAAAAGAGGTGGATATGAAAAATACACATGATAAGCCAGAGAATTTTACAATGGAAAATCTGACGGCGTCACCCTTTGAAGTGATCAAGGCCATCACGGTTTAAGTTAAAGCGAGACGGCGTCAAGCTTATTTCTGACGGCGTCAAGCCTTGATAAGCCAGGGAGGATTTTGGAGCATTAAAGAGGGACGGCGTCAAGAAGGCCATCCGGGAACCCTAGACACGGCGAGGTGACGGCGTCAAGTCCTATAACGTGACGCCGTCAGCCCTTAAACTCTATATATAGTTTTGCAATTTTTTGTCATTAGTGTGCAACTTTGTGAGGAGAAACCCTAAGACGAATTTCTGCCATTTTTAAGGGTTTTCATACCCTTGGATCTCCCATGTTTAATTAAAGATAAGTATTCATTTAATCAATCAATATGTCTATGTGTTGTTTGATTATATCTTGTTCTTGTCTTTTGATTAACATGCTAGGCTAGATTTATCTTGTGTTTGCTTAGATCTAATGAAACCTAACTATTGATTATTGGTTATTAGTGTGTTATTAATTGTATTGGATGATTGTTCATCGATGTTAGGCTTAAGAAAACTGGCTAACTTCCTATTCGGTAACTTGCTTGAACGTCTTAAGAAACATGAACCAATGCGTACTAGGTTTTTATGGTTGTATTTAATGCATGAGCGAATTCTAGTGATCCCATGTTAGGAGCTTCTTAGCCGGCTCGACATAGGAGTGAAGTAGGAGCTTGTAGAGTTGGGGAAGTACGTACGCCACCCCACGATTGGTATTAAAGAATACACCCGTCATCCACGCAATTAATACACACTAATCGACCGGTAAAAGATAGTTAGGGAGTAAGGAAATCTAAGTAAACACATTTCTCTCCACATAAGTTTCACGACCTTTTCATTTTCAGTTATTATATTTTATTTGCATTTGTAGTTATTTGGGTTAGTTGACTAGCAACTAATTCCGCCCACTCCTTCAAACCCGAGATTTTACTTGCTTTCATAAAATATAAAAATACAAAAAGAATCTTCCCTCACCCTTAGACCTATTAAAGTAGTTTTTCAATCCTAACGACACTATTCCCTGTGGAGAACGATCAATCCCCCGTACTTACCACTACACTATACTACATCGGTCAGGTACACTGCCTGGTGGGGTTGTAAGCCTCTTGAGATCCCTCGAGAGGTAAAACCTGTTGTAAGGTCGCAAAACCACGCATCAAGTTTTTGGCGCCGTTGCCGGGGAATAGTTTTTGTTTAGGTTGAATTTTTATTTTATTAGGCCTACTCACTAGATTCCTTTCTAGTGAGATTTTTATTTTCTTTTTCTAGGTTTTCTTTAGTCTATCTTTTTTCTTCGTTTCTTTGTTCGTAACCATTACCATCCGACATCATGGAAGGTGGTAATATCCTTGATCCCAACAACCCACCACCACAACAACCACCACAACCTCCTAGAGCCCGTACCTTAGGAGACTACTCCCGTCCTAGCCACCATGGCTATCGAAACACCATTGAGCCCACTCAAGGAGCCAATGTCACACCTTTGCGATCCGACACCATCCGGTTGATGCAAAGCGGATGCGCATTCCATGGACTTCGTTCAGAAGATCCTAACCAACATCTCAAGGACTTTCTCAAAATCGTTGATTCCATAGACCTTGATGTTGCCACTCGAGAGACGACCCGACTGCGTCTCTTTCAATTCTCTCTGCGGGACCAAGCTAGTCAATGGCTAGAGCGTCTACCCACAGGATCCATCACCTCTTGGGATGATCTCACCACTCGCTTCCTTGCTCAGTTTTTCCCACCAGGAAGAACTACCAAGCTAAGGAATGATATCTTGATGTTACAACAACGTCAAGGCGAAGCCCTCTACGAGGCATGGACTCGATTCAAGGACTTACTCCAAAAAGTCCCTCACCATGGCATGGATACTTGGCTACAAATCCAACTATTTTATGATGGCGTAAACCATCAAACTAGAAGAGCCATAGATTACGCTGCCAATGGAAGGCTGAGCAGGCTCAGTGTCGATAAGTGCTGGGAAGTCATTGAGGACTTAGCACAGTGCGAAGAAGAAGAATGGAAAGACTCAACGTTCTCGGAAGAAGGGATTTTAAATTGCATGAGTGCAACCCAAGAACAGCTGTTCGAAAACATAAAAAGGCAGGTTGAGAGATTAATGAAAGCTGAGACACCTACGGCTGATGAAAATCCCGATGAGTGCGTGAACACAATTGGTAAACATACGTTTCATCAATTCTCACGACAAGATGAATTTGAAGGGATAATGTTAACTTTCGTGAACAACCAAGAGAGACGGATCCAGGAATTAGAGACTCAATTGAAAAACACCCAAGATATGTTCATGGAACTAGCAGAAAAATTTATCGCGAGAATAAAGGAGAAAATTAGTGAAAAAGCTTCACACAAAAAGATCGAGAAGATCTTTGAACTCCCGGTCCCTAATGAACCATAAAACGAATGGGATGATGAAACCCCTCTCCCCGAGCCTTCACCTTTAAAACCCTCTTATCCATTTGGATCCCCTCGCGAGAAAGAGAATTCTCAAGATCATAGCATTTTCGTGGGAAGCATGGTTGTCACGCTCCCTAACTTTCATGAAGCTAGGAAACGATCTTTTGGCTTTAAGCCAGGTGTGAGAAGAACTCAATTAAAGCACACCCTCATTTCGAAAACCCCCTGGAAAAGTTCCTCTCACTCCCTGAATACCTGCCGTGATGGAAATTGGAACCTGAATGAGACGTCAACCGGCCCTTTCCAACATTTTACTACATCCCGTGACAGTAACAAAACATTTGACCCAGGAGGAACTTGTTAACGAGACTAGCTATCAGGGTTATTGACCCTGACTAGCTGCTCCCTTAAAGTACAAGGGGCTCATTTGTAAACTGGCACAAAGTGGTAAATTACGCTGGTCTGACGGCGTCAGACTATGAACGTGACGCCGTCACACCGTCTGCACAGCAATAATAACTTTACTTCCATCACTTTCATCACAAACCCCACAAACCATATCCACTCCAACCCCACCCACGAATTTTCAAGGTCAAATTCACCGACTTTCATTACCAATCTCCACGTGGTAAGTAATTCTTATTCATTCTTTTCTCTTTAATTACTCATAGGATTCTTAAATTTCGAAAACCCCCAACTCATGAAACCCTAGGATTGATTCATGCCTAGAACTCATAATGCCTTTAATTAGTGTTATTTAGCAATGATTAAAGCATTTGATGATTGGCAATCAAATGGGTTTATTCACTAATTGGGTGGCCACGAATTTGAACCATAACCTATGATCCAATCACCCATTTTGCTCTAAAAAGGGGCGTTTGGTTTATAAGCTTGAAGTTTGGATATTGATTTTTCCCTCGTAATTTTGGATTTGAATTTGGTCGAACCTGACGGCGTCACCTAGCAAAGGGTGACGGCGTCAGACTTGTCTGATGCTCAACCAATTCTTTGATTCACAAATTAACCCTGTTTGTTCCTCCTTGCTTTGTTCCAGATAATGAGTAAGCGTCAAAGACCTAGTAGAGGGAGTTCTTCTAGATCTCAACAAGAGAACTTTGGCGACACGGTCCTCAGTTGGGGTGTCTTCGATGACGATGCTGCCACAACTAAATACACCCAATTGCTACAACATAAAGTTGAAAATGGGGTCGTGTTAGATTGGAGCTTTTTGAGGAGGGAAGGTCTTGAGCAAACCTTTCTCCAAAGCTTTCAGACGGATGAATTTACCGGCCCTCAGTGGGAAAACCTGTTTAGAATTCAAGAGCCGGTCTATGACGAATTGGTACGTGAATTCTTTGCCACTTTTCACTTTGACATGGCCGAGGCAAGGACTGATGTGGGCAGGACCACAATCTATTTTAGGCTGGGGGGTGAGCTTAGGACATGCTCGGTTACTGAGTTTGGATGGAGACTTGGGTTGTACAGTCAGCATGAAACCACTCAAGCAGGGTTCATGCCTAGGTTGTTGCATGGAGAAACAATGAGGAATGATTTTAGATGCTCCATGTTCTGGCCGACTATTGGGGATGGTGTGTACACCTCGACTACTGTGGCATCTCAAATCAGGGAGCCTAGAGTTAGGTTGACCCATAGATGTCTCACCTACAGCTTGACAGGGCGCCACAGCTCTCACCACCGTGTCACTGCTTCAGACCTCTTCTATTTGTACACCATTTACTCTGATGAGGTTTACTGCAACATCCCATTTTGGGTAGCTAGCTTTCTGAATGGTGGAGTTGGGGAAAGGGAAGGAGATAGGATTTATGGTGGGATATTTATCACCCGGCTGGCCCGATCCTATGGAGTCCTCAGGCCCGAGGTCATGAGTTATTTGAGTGGTGGTGATGCATGCAGGACAGTGAAGGTTAGGTCCCTGAAGCAGATGGAGGTGGTTATGGAGATGCATGATGGGACCTTTATGTGGTATCATCCAGACGAAGCTGAGAATGATGATGGTGGGGATGATGAGGAGGAGGAGCATCAGCAGCAGCAACATGGGGGTTATGAGGCTGGTACAGCAGATTACTACCGGCACATGAGCAGAGGGGATTGGCAGGCTCACCAGGGGGCATGGATGGGCCAGGTTGATACTTGGAGGACCCGGGTGGACGAGAGGTTCGACTGGATGTATGATCACACTGTTCGTCAGATGCAGCATTTATCTACGCGTGATCAGTTGGACCCACACCTGCAGATCGACCCTTTCCCTGGACGTGAGCAGGACTACCCACCATATGGGTACTACGGGCACCTCCCTCCTAACTATGACTATCGCCAAGGTCCCCCACCCCAGTGATGATTTGATTTGATGTTATAATGTTTGAATAATTTAATCTATGGTTGTATATTTTAGAACAATTTGGTCTGTAATAGTTTAGGATTTGGCATCTTTTGGCCTTTAAACATTTGTGACACTTTGTTTTCTTTATTGCATGCAAGTTTTATTTGTTTTATGTGTTTATTTATTTGTTTGTTTGATTTTATTTGTTTCCGTATGTGTGTTTAATTTTTATTATTATTGATTCATGTTCAAAAGTAAATTGTGAAAATGCTTTATCTTGTTTTTAACTTCGTCTTAACTACATATAAAGGTATTTTTCAAAAGTTAAGTGTAACGGAAATCCAAATCGGTTTATTAGAACAAATGAATATGAATCGTAATAATATTAAATTAACATACATATTAGTATTTGTTTGAGTCAAATGCTTGTATCGAGTCATAATGATGTTTTGCAGGATTTCCAGGAAGTAAGGTATATGTTTTTCCAAAAATTTTCCGGAAACTTAACATGAGAATTCTGTCAGATCATTTCTGACGGCATCAGGCTTTACAACCTGACGGCGTCAGGTTTTAATTTTCAGAAATTTTTGAATGTTTTGTTTTCATAAAAAGTTTTTTTTTATTAAATCTCTAACTTATAATCTCCAGGAATCTGCAAAATAATCATTCCACAAGCATTATATCCTTATATATAGAATTTATCCCGCCGATGTTATGCAGGTTTTCGTGTTTGTTTTCTCAGGTTTAACAGGTTATTTTGGACAAGGAAATGTATGTGGAATCAAGCTTATGGCGATGCTTTAGTCTTGGAGCTTCTACATTCTCTTGGAAGAAGATCTAACCATGTTACCTCTTTATCCACCAAACGAATCAGGGGAGTATATGATTTCATTCGTTTACCTTATTTACTTTTACATCTTGTTATTTGAACATTGGGGACAATGTTCATCTTAAGTGTAAGGGGGGGTAAAAGTACGATACTTTAGAGAATGCTATTACGCTTGATTTTTGTTTGTTTAATGGTAGATGTGTAATAAAACTGAGATAAATACTTGTTAGGGCAATTTTAGTGCCAAATTTAAAATTTTTTACAACATATAGGAGTGAAACTTTGATCTTAATGAGCGTCTCACGGATAGGAGTTATATGACTAGCACAAAAACCGTACCACTAAAAAATTTTCCACCCCCAAATATGTGAGGTTCGCCCCTAGAATTGGTAGGAAAAGCATTTATGCTATGATGTGTGTACCGGTAGCACTTAGATTCTAGAACTTGCGTTAGGACCACTCCGAGGCCACAAGTGAGACTACATTCGTGTAGTTAGATTTACTACATGATAAGAGGCATTAGGATTAACCCATTGTTTTACACCTGTGTTTTTGTTATAATTACATTGGCTACATTGGTCAAGTAATTCTCCCACACCCTTTGCGTTGTACTCATTTTTAGTACACGATACCCCTAGTACACCCCTCAGAGCCTATCTTTTCGTTTCGACCTTTAAGCATTTTACTTAAAGGAAGAATTTGTTTACACCCCACTTAAATGTACACCCAAATCGCCTTAGCCTACCTTGTATGCACTCATTTTTAGTGCATTATTGTGACAACATTTGTTTAAACCCCAAGTTAATTATCTAATAGATTACATGGTTGCTAAGTCGAGTCATATCCTTGTACATATTGTTTTGGGACGATTGGGACTCATGGGTAAAGTACTAGTGTAATGGAGTAATGGGAAAGAACATCATTTATTACCCCCATATGTGCTAAATATTTTAAAAGTACTCCAAGTGTTTCGATTATCTTAATTCTAGTCATTAGAATAGTATTTGTAAAGTTATATAAAAGTTCAAGTGTAAGGGGAATGCAACGCCCCTATGATGTATTATTTTGGATGGTAGGGCAAAAGTGTATGCAAAAAAAAAAAAAAAATCGAAAAAATCAAGAAAAATACAAAAAAAAAAAAAAAAATGAGAAAAAGAAAAGTTGAAAAAAACATACGGACTACCATCCCGTTTCATTTTATGTTTATTTCATGTTTCTGTTATTTTTTTTTTAGCTTAAGTCGAGTCTAGTCTTGGCTTAGCAACGCCATATTGTACATGTAATTAATCAAGATCTTTAACTCGCCACCAGTAAAATATCCCTTATCCAACAAAACCGTGTTTATCATATCCCTACACCTCACGTTATAACCCATTTAAAAGCCCTCTTTGATAGTTTATCTTAGGTGCTTACTCCTAGTGGAGAAGGTTTTTGATCCTTTCCCAAGCCTATGATAATCTATTTGCTATGACAGGTAGTGAGAGATTTTATCCGTTTTCATTTATGAGATTTATTTTGATGACACCTGAGAGATGTGAGTATCTAAACACTACTTGTGAGGTGCTAGTTTGTAATCTCCGTGCTTATTATGATTAAAGTGGAATGACTATTTGTTGTAATTACTTTTATATTAGCATTAAATGACCCCTAACTTGTATTTTGATTAGAATAAAAGCGCATTTGCTTGAGGACAAGCAAATCTCAAGTGTAAGGGTATTTGATGAAGCGAAAAGTGTACCGCTTTTAGGGGGTCATTTAAGCCCTAAATCGTATTTATTTGATCAAATATTACCCTAAATCGTTCCTTTTGTCATTTTAGGTACTTTGGAGAAGAAATCTGGAAAAGGAAGCATTTTGGACGTTTTTGGAGCATAAAAGTGAAGAAAACGAGAAAGTCTCAAAATCGGCTGGAAAAGTACCTTTGACGGCGTCAAGTATTGCTCTTGACGGCGTCATGGCTTGGCAAAAGAGGTGGATATGAAAAATACACATGATAAGCCAGAGAATTTTACAATGGAAAATCTGACGGCGTCACCCTTTGAAGTGATCAAGGCCATCACGGTTTAAGTTAAAGTGAGACGGCGTCAAGCTTATTTCTGACGGCGTCAAGCCTTGATAAGCCAGGGAGGATTTTGGAGCATTAAAGAGGGACGGCGTCAAGAAGGCCATCCGGGAACCCTAGACACGGCGAGGTGACGGCGTCAAGTCCTATAACGTGACGCCGTCAGCCCTTAAACTCTATATATAGTTTTGCAATTTTTTGTCATTAGTGTGCAACTTTGTGAGGAGAAACCCTAAGACGAATTTCTGCCATTTTTAAGGGTTTTCATACCCTTGGATCTCCCATGTTTAATTAAAGATAAGTATTCATTTAATCAATCAATATGTCTATGTGTTGTTTGATTATATCTTGTTCTTGTCTTTTGATTAACATGCTAGGCTAGATTTATCTTGTGTTTGCTTAGATCTAATGAAACCTAACTATTGATTATTGGTTATTAGTGTGTTATTAATTGTATTGGATGATTATTCATCGATGTTAGGCTTAAGAAAACTGGCTAACTTCCTATTCGGTAACTTGCTTGAACGTCTTAAGAAACATGAACCAATGCGTACTAGGTTTTTATGGTTGTATTTAATGCATGAGCGAATTCTATTGATCCCATGTTAGGAGCTTCTTAGCCGGCTCGACATAGGAGTGAAGTAGGAGCTTGTAGAGTTGGGGAAGTACGTACGCCACCCCACGATTGGTATTAAGGAATACACCCGTCATCCACGCAATTAATACACACTAATCAACCGGTAAAAGATAGTTAGGGAGTAAGGAAATCTAAGTAAACACATTTCTCTCCACATAAGTTTCACGACCTTTTCATTTTTATTTATTTATTTTATTTGCATTTGTAGTTATTTGGGTTAGTTGACTAGCAACTAATTCCGCCCACTCCTTCAAACCCGAGATTTTACTTGCTTTCATAAAATATAAAAATACAAAAAGAATCTTCCCTCACCCTTAGACCTATTAGAGTAGTTTTTCAATCCTAACGACACTATTCCCTGTGGAGAACGATCAATCCCCCGTACTTACCACTACACTATACTACATCGGTCAGGTACACTGCCTGGTGGGGTTGTAAGCCTCTTGAGATCCCTCGAGAGGTAAAACCTGTTGTAAGGTCGCAAAACCACGCATCAACCTCATCCTCAGGTTCACTATTATCCTCATTCCTATCAATTGGTTTGATAGTGACAATGTTGACGAAGTGGACGTGTTTGGATGAAGAGGGGTCTTTTACTTGGGGTCCGCTATTTGTGTTCCTAGCGTCCTTATGTGGAGGTGATAGCACTTGGTTATTGAGGGCTTTCAATAAGTTGTCAATTTTATTGGTCATCTCCGTTTGTTGTTGATTGAATTCGGATTCAAACTTGGCTAAACGAGCTTCTTGAGATTCCATAAATTGAGACATCAATCCTTCAAAGTTATTAGTACTACCATTGCTGGAAGGATTGTTGTTGAAAGTACGGTTCGAGTTTGAACCGCTTGATTGGAAACGATTAGGTGGGTTGGAAGAATTGGTTTGTTGTGTGTTTTGGTTTTGTTTCCACCTAAGGTTTGGGTGATTTTTCCATGAGGGGTTGTATGAATCACCGTAGGGGTTTGGCTCGGGTTTGAAAGTGTACCACTTGTCTCCCGCTCCGTCGGTACGCGAGGATGCGTAGTCCGCAAAAGCTTGTTCGGGGAGTTCCATGCAATCACGAGTGTCGTGGGGACCACTACATAATTCACATGAAGAAGTGATTTTGTTCACTTGGCTTGAAGGTTTAGGAGCCTCGTAGGATTTCATAAGAAACTTGACTTGGTCTTCAAGTTCTATGATCCTACGGTCGGAAGTGCTTGAATTGTTCGAAGGCAAAGATATTGCCTTGAACGTTTTATTCAAATCACGGGGATCACTCCAACTTTCGTTGTCATAAAGAGCAAGATCCTCTAGGAGAGCCCATGATTGTTCCGCACTTAGATCACGCAGCTTACCACCGGCCGATTGGTCAATAGTTTGCCTCGTGGAGAGATTGATATGGTCATAGAAGATTTGGACTTGGAGCCTAAGTTCTATGCCATGGTGAGGGACTTTTTGGAGTAAGTCCTTGAATCGAGTCCATGCCTCGTAGAGGGTTTCGCCTTGACGTTGTTGTAACATCAAGATATCATTCCTTAGCTTGGTAGTTCTTCCTGGTGGGAAAAACTGAGCAAGGAAGCGAGTGGTGAGATCATCCCAAGAGGTGATGGATCCTGTGGGTAGACGCTCTAGCCATTGACTAGCTTGGTCCCGCAGAGAGAATTGAAAGAGACGCAGTCGGGTCGTCTCTCGAGTGGCAACATCAAGGTCTATGGAATCAACGATTTTGAGAAAGTCCTTGAGATGTTGATTAGGATCTTCGGAACGAAGTCCATGGAATGCGCATCCGCTTTGCACCAACCGGATGGTGTCGGATCGCAAGGGAGTGACATTGGCTCCTTGAGTGAGCTCAATGGTGTTTCGATAGCCATGGTGGCTAGGACGGGAGTAGTCTCCTAAGGTACGGGCTCTAGGAGGTGGGTGTTGTTGTGGTGGTGGGTTGTTGGGATCAAGGATATTACCACCTTCCATGATGTCGGATGGTAATGGTTACGAACAAAGAAACGAAGAAAAAAGATAGACTAAAGAAATCCTAGAAAAAGAAAATAAAAATCTCACTAGAAAGGAATCTAGTGAGTAGACCTAATAAAATAAAAATTCAACCTAAACAATAAATATTCCCCGGCAGCGGCGCCAAAAACTTGATGCGTGGTTTTGCGACCTTACAACAGGTTTTACCTCTCGAGGGATCTCAAGAGGCTTGCAATCCCCACCAGGCAGTGTACCTGACCGATGTAGTATAGTGAAGTGGCAAGTACCGGGGGATTGATCGTTCTCTAGGAGAATAGTGTCGTTAGGATTGAAAAACTATTCTAATAGGTCTAAGGGTGAGGGAAGATTCTTTTTGTATTTTTATATTTTATGAAAGCAAATAAAATCTCGGGTTTGAAGGAGTGGGCGGAATTAGTTGCTAGTCAACTAACCCAAATAACTATAATTGCAAATAAAATAAAATAACTGAAAATGAAAAGGTTGTGAAAGTTATGTGGAGAGAAATGTGTTTACTTAGATTTCCTTACTCCCTAACTATCTTTTACCGGTTGATTAGTGTGTATTAATTGCGCGGATGACGGGTATATTCCTTAATACCAATCGTGGGGTGGCGTACGTACTTCCCCAACTCTACAAGCTCCTACTTCACTCCTATGTCGAGCCGGCTAGGAAGCTCCTAACATGAGATCACTAGAATTCGCTCATGCATTAAATACAACCATAAAAACCTTAGTACGCATTGGTTCATGTTTCTTAAGACGTTCAAGCAAGTTACCGTATAGGAAGTTAGCCAGTTTTCTTAAGCCTAACATCGATAAACAATCATCTAATACAATTAATAACACACTAATAACCAATAATCAATAGTTAGGTTTCATTAGATCTAAGCAAACACAAGATAAATCTAGCCTAGCATGTTAATTAAAAGACAAGAACGAGATATAATCAAACAACACATAGACATATTGATTGATTAAATGAATACTTATCTTCAATTAAACATGGGAGATCCAAGGGTATAAAAACCCTTAAAAATGGCAGAAATTCGTCTTAGGGTTTCTCCTCACAAAGTTGCACACTAATGACAAAAAATTGCAAAACTATATATAGAACTTAGTGGCTGACGGCGTCACGTTATAGATCTTGACGCCGTCACCTCGCCGTGTCTAGGGTTCCCGGATGGTCTTCCTGACGCCGTCCCTCTTTAGTCCTCCAAAATCCTCCCTGGCTTATCAAGGCTTGACGCCATCAGAATAAAGCTTGACGCCGTCTCTCTTTAGCTTAAACCGTGACGACCTTGATCACTTCAAAGGGTGACGCCGTCAGACTTTCTTTGTAAAACTCCCTAGCTTATCATGTGTATTTTTCATATCCACTTTTTTTTTTTGCCAAGCCGTGACGCCGTCAAGAGCAATACTTGACGCCGTCAAGTGTACTTTTTCAGCAGCTTTGGAGACTTTGTCGTTTTCTTCACTTTAATGCTCCAAAAACGTCCAAAATGCTTCCTTTTCCAGATTTCTTCTCCAAAGTACCTAAAATGACAAAAGGAACGATTTAGGGCAATATTTGATCAAATAAATACGATTTAGGGCTTAAATGACTCCCTAAAAGCGGTACACTTTTCGCTTCATCAGGCACACCGCACATCACTAAAGACAAGCAACGGGGAAACACCATTCAGTCTTACTTATGGTAGCGAAGCGGTCATACCGGCGGAGATAGGGATGCCAACTTTTCGGACCATGAAGGTCAGTGAAAAAGAAAACGACGAGGAGATCTTCCTGGATCTCGACCTCCTACAGGAACGAAGGGAAATGGCTGGCATACGAGAGGCGAAGTACAAAAAGAAGATTGAACAATATTACAACCGCAGGGTCCATCCCGAATCGTTCAAGGTAAGTACGAAAATATACACACGCGTGAAATAAAAAATTTGCTATGAACGCCTAATTATTCCATTCCAACTATAACTTGTTTTACTATAACTAACGTGTGAAACGAAAAATCATTAACTGTGAAAGGTAGGTGATTTTGTATACCGAAGGAATGAGGCTAGCAGAGTGGAGAATCAAGGAAAGTTAGGGCCAAATTGGGAAGGGCCTTACCGAGTTGTGGAGGCATACCAGACCGGATCCTATAAGTTGGAAACGATGGAAGAAAAGGAAGTGCCCCGAACTTGGCACGCTGTTAATCTTAGAAAATGCTTTTTGTAAACGACTAAATATATCTAATGTAAGCTTCCGAAAGGGGCTATTTGACTGATTTTAATGACAATCGCAGTTATTTCAGTTGTGGGGAAGCTTTTGTGTTACGTTTTGGACTTTTACATTATTCATTGTTTCTGAACATAATTAGAAAATGGCCCCCCCGAGAGGTTCACGTCCTCCGGGGAGTGTGTGGTCAATGTTCAAAGATGGTTGATACCCAGGAAAGGGGTTGCCATAATCCTGGCGGAAAGGCTGAACCATCTGTAATATTTCGAACATAAGTAGAAAGTGGTCCTCCGAGAGGTTCGTGCCCTCCGGAGATCAGTGATCAATGTTCCTTGTTTCTGAACATAATTAGAAAATGGCCCCCCCGAGAGGTTCACGCCCTCCGGGGAGTGTATGGTCAATGTTCAAGGATGGTTGATACCCAGGAAAGGGGTTGCCATAATCCTGGCGGAAAGGCTGAACCATCTGTAATATTTCGAACATAAGTAGAAAGTGGTCCCTCCGAGAGGTTCGTGCCCTCCGGAGATCAGTGATCAATGTTCTTTGTTTCCTGAACATAATTAGAAAATGGCCCCCCCGAGAGGTTCACGCCCTCCGGGGAGTGTGTGGTCAGTGTTCAGATGGGCATAACGCAAAAAGAAGGGGAAAGTTATACAATCGTTCGTTGCCCAGACACAAGTGAAAAGTGACCCCTCCGAGAGGTTCGTGCCCTCCGGAGATTTTGTGGTCAGTGTTCGGGAAGGAAGGGGTCATGCGACCAAAAGAAAAGGCAAGTCAGCAAAGGACACATTAAATAATATGAACGAAATACATATAAAATGTCAACAGTTTACAACGAATCAAACGGCATTACATCATTTTCAAACAGACAAAAAGCGCTAACAGTTGCGCAACCGGTTGATCATTACATTTGCTCAAAAAGAAATGTTAACAGTTCATAAATTAATCTAACGGCCTAGAGGCCTTGCAGTCAAAAGTTTCCGGGTCAAGACGAAGGGCCGCCAGAGGAATCATTGGGGGCAGGGTCAGGGAGCAGATCCATTATCTCCGGAAGAGGCCTATCCGCAGCATCACTAACTTTCAGTACATACGGATATTCCGCAGAAAAGAGACCATCATACAAAGGGTCAAGTTTAGCCTCAGCTTCTAGATCCAAATCATCCACCCCGGCCGCAATCTCGGCCACATCCTCCGGTTGGCGATCCACGGAGATAGCTTCCAAAAACCCAGACTGAGAGGACAAGCTGAAAGGCTCGGCCAAGCGTTGTTTATATTCGTGGCTATTCAGAAGCCGACGAACCACTTCCGGAAGGAATTCTTTTACGAGTTTGTGACGCTCGACTTCCGTCTGGCCTAGCTTGACAGCTATGTCCATCCTTTCCTTGTATAGTTCGGTGCTGGTCTCTCTCTCGGCAACAAGTTTACCTTTAACGACCTCCAACTCGTCCTCCAAGGCTCTGACCCGTTCTGAGGAAGTTTTCCTCCCTTCATCCCTTACCTTTTTCAGCTGGGAGAGACGATCTTTTAAGTCCGACTCCCTTACCATACAGCCCGCGTGCTCGTGTTTTAGCTGCCGAAGCTCCTCCGCCTCTTGAGCTGCACTTTCACACTCCGCATGAGCACTTCGTAGCTGTTGATATTCTTTAAGGAGGACCTCATGCCGGCCCAGAATTTTCGCTTGAGCCGTCCCCCCCCCTCCCCCCCGAGCTAGCAACACCCAGCCCCTTCGGATGGCCTCCGAATCACCCAAACTTTGGAAATGAATTTCTTCGCGAGGGGTGGGTAGGTTCGACATCAGATCCTTACAGACGGCCGAGGTGTTTAAGCGGTCACCCCTCTTGACTAACCACTCCGGAACGAACAGCGCTGCCGGATCACCTTCAGCCACGGCTTTAATTTTACCCCGGCCGGAAGCGGCCACGGGAGCACCCCCTGAAAGGAACAAGGCGTCATTATCAATGAAATAAAAAGAAATAAATAACACAAGAGAAATAGTTGGAAAGCTTACCAGCATGGAACTCCCTTCGGTAAAACCCGCCCCCTCCGGACGGATCCCAATATCTTCTGGTCGAAGAGAACGGATGGGGGAAGGGTTTGGAATGACCTCAACATCTGGCGAATCAGACTCTAGATCCACCACGGGAGCCCTCACCGTCCTCCTTCTCTTGACCGCTCGGGTCGCTCTGCCGCTCCCATCACCATGTTCAGTACGCCTTTCGGCCTTCAAAGCTCGCCGGGTGACGGCTTGCCTTTGCTTTCTAAGCTTTGCCGCAACAACCCGACTGTTGGCCCTCTCAACCTCCTTTTCCTCTACCATCAGTTCGGGTATATCGGCATTTGACGCAGCCGGGAGAGTCACGAACAGCTCATGACGCTCCCCCTCACCATACTCATCACCTTTCACCATGGAAGTGTCCTGGCGGGCAGCAGGGTTGATCAAGTACTCGGACATTGGCACGACTACAAAAAGAGAAAGTGAAACGATTAAATACAAGTATATATGGCACGAATCGGCTAAAGGGAAAGGGTAGAAAAGCGTACCTCTGCCCTCGGCGTCCTCAAGAACGGCTCGGAAGCCTGAATGCTCACAATGAGAAGTTAACCCCACGGCATAAAGAAAGCCTTTCGAAATCGGAATGAGGTCGATTATGTTGGCGGCTAACTTCTCGGCATCCGCAATGTTAAAATCACCGTCCGGATAGGGATCCGAAATGTCAGAGTCATGATGCCTCCAAGGCATAGCAAAAGGGATCGCCCGCCTGTCTATCAGAAAAAAATCATTTTTCCAGCCCTTCAACCCGGTTAGAATCTCTCGGAAACAAACCCACTTCTCCTTCCCGCTTCGCTTCTCGAAGGAAAACCAATGACCCTGCTTGCTCAACTTATAGAAAGCCCGGAAGAGCGGAGTGGTGGGAACAACGTCCAAACTCCGACGATACACCTCGAAGAGTGTAGCACGATGTACGCCCAACGGAACCATTTGAGAGATGTGCACCTTAAAATGCCTAATGACGCCCAGCAAAAAAGTAGAGAAGGGCACGCTAAGACCTCCCTCGTAAAAGTACTCCAGGTACAAGCCGATGACATCTCTCGGCAGCCGGTCCATCGTCATGTCCGGTGGGGGTAGTCTGGGATGCAGTTCCTCCGGTATGGCTGCATCTGACATCACCATAAATAAATCTCCCTCGCTCATGTGGGAAGTGTATTTTCGAATGTCAAACTTGGGAAGATACCCTTCGACCTCTTGGGTGTCTTCTTCATAAACCGAAGAGGGAGAATTCGTCATGGTTAACCGGACGGCAAATGAAATCGTTCGGATATAATTAAGAGTGAGCCTCTCGGAAAATTTGTCAGAGCAAGAAAGTTACAAGTGGTAAAAAAAAGAAATACCGCAGAAATGGCGCTATTTATAGGAGAAAAAGAAAATATGAAACGACGTGCGTTGTCAGTGGGTGAGGTGGCACTCTCTCACTCGTACGATATACGCATGCGCACGTGTCGACGTTTCAGAGCCCCAGTAAAAATGGCGGCGATCCTTAAAAAAAGGTAATAATGTTTTTTGGCAGTTTGTGCATGGGTCAACTCTCTGAATACCGAACGACCCAGTCATTTCGGAACTAGAGAAATTAGACTTCAAGGATTCTCCAAGTATCACAACATCGGCAAAACCGATATTATGATACTGTGGGGGACATGTTGACGCATATGTCCGAACGGACTGGATCTCTCGGTTGGTCGGACGGAACAAGGACCTCCGGAGGAATCCGGACGGACCTAAGGCCGTCCGGCACATACAGGTTTAAAGCATAGGACAAGTGGCATCTCCTCTTGTACAGATGGCAGCTGCAGACACCGCCGCCGCCGCCCCAGGATTTACGGGATATTGTCGGGGACATGTCTCCTGAAAATCCGGCGCCGCCAGTACAGGTATCGAGGCTGAGTACTATAAATACTCAGCTCATTTACTACTCTTAACTAACGATTTTACCCGTATTTACTTCTCACTACAGTTGACAGCCCTTTCGGAATACAAAATACTTACTCTCACACCGGAGGTGGGTCCTGGGATAACACCCGGGGCGAGCCTAACGTGTGCTGTTGTGTGCAGATACCCGGAGGACCTCCAATAGCCGAAGGGATCAGCACCCAAGCCTCCCGGAAGAACCCTAGCTGAGTTCAACCGGTAGACCCTCTTTATTTGTCTGAAGTGGTTGCAAGAAATTGCTTCAACAATGTACAAGGAAGGTGGTTATCATTTTGGAGACCCTGATGTTTATTTCGAGTACTGATCTATAATAGATTTAGTTAAGCAAACGTTGGAGTGTTGGACTATCGTACTTGCAAAAATAAATATCTTTTCAACTTTTATAGAGGCTAAATTAATTAGATACTGGAAAGAAATACCATGGACTATCTTATTTATACTGAAATAAAACAGTACATAGAGCAAAGAAAACACTCAAACACCAATGAACATCGATAGCTCAACTAGAATTTACGAGATACTCGTTAGCAACCTTCATACAGATCATCAATGGCTCCATGGTGACTAAAGAAGCGTTTGAAGCAGCCTCTTCTTTAAGCTCATACTCAATTGTCGATCTTACCAAAGATGATGAACCCGTTGCGTCCTTAGGGTTCACTTTGACCTCAAACCTCACTCTATAGAGACTAAATCCATTATCGAGAAACCCTCCTTCCACAACTTCTACCTCTTTCTCCATATTCTCATCGTCGATCTTCATGAACTTTTCTTTGTATGGTGGAATCCCATACTCTACACATATAAGATAACTTCATTAATCATTTCAGATATATGGCGGGTGATTTTATTTTATTATTTTAATATATTATTGTGAAAGTTAACCACCGCCAAATTGGCCTAGTGGTAAAAGACTTGCCCTCCTCGAGTAACCTGAACAAGGTAAACCCCACTCGTTTCATTCTTATGTCATCGTGAAAGTTCATGGGTATGGTAAAGACAGGGGCGGAGCCAGAAAAAATTTCAAGGGGGCAAAATATGATAATTTTTAGAAACTACACTAAAAATTGGTCCGTTGGGGGGGGCAAATTAGAAAAATAGCCAAAAAATTTCAAAAATTTACACTACAATTTTTTTCGCCGGGGGGTCACGTGACCCCGGACCCCCCCTTGTCTCCGCCCATGGGTAAAGATGACTCATGGTAACTACTTACCATAATATTAGAGGCCTCGGTGACACACTAACTTTTGTAATCAAATATGCATACTGAGATAACTCAGATGTAAAACTATTAAACGTATAATTTTCACTCTTCAAAGATAGAATAAAATACGGCAGTTGGAAATGACATACCGGGTTTGTAGGTGAGCTTAAGAACAGTACCAACACCACCATCGCCTTCAACGAGTTCAAGTTTTTCGAGAAAATGTTCACCCACGACTTTTCCAAGCTCAAGTGATTTGTAAAGCTGCCAAGCTTTGATTGGTGCAACCTTAGCTTCTACTTCTTCCGACAATGTTCCAAACATTTTGTTTGATCTAAAGATATTGGCTGATCAAATGATAATTACAATAGGTCTATTTGTAAGTATGGGTAGTAAAGAGGAATGTCAACGTTCGGCAGGTAGGTATACATCGCCTTAGGAAACAACGATGGTGACATTACATTAGGTGTCGTATCTTGTTTGGATTAGAAATTTAGAATAATTAACCAACCCCCCACTCCCTCCTTTTATTTTATTTTATTTTATTTATTTTTTAATTCATCATATTTTAGAGAAATATATAAGTTACTCAATGTCATGTTTCTAGTTTTAAGTCGTTATTATCAATGTATAAACATTTTGGTTTTATAAACTTTTTTCAGGATATATATAAGGATATGCTTAGTTGATCCCTCTTGAATGTTTTAAAAACCGGACCGGACCGGCCGGTTTAAAAAACCCCGGTTTTTTATAGTCCCGTTCACTGTTCATAACCGGCCGGTTTTTCCGGTTTTGGCCGGTTTTTCCGGTTCGACCGGTCCGGTTCAACCGGTTTTGATTTTTTTTTTTTTTTGAATTTTTTTGGTCCGGTTTGGCCGGTCCGGTTCAACCGGTCGAACCGGCCTCCGGCTGACTGGCCGGTTCGATGAAAAATCCGGTTTTTAAAACAATATGCTTGGTTGATCCCTCTTGAATAGTACTAGTTTATTTTTATTTTATCTCCAATTAAGCCTCCTGAAAAAGGCATCTATAAGTATTTTAAAAACTTCGAAATGAAACTTTAAAATTGGCTTCCACTTTGTAAATGATACCTTGCAAGTCTATTACACCGTACTTGATAAAATTTCCAACCACTCTAGTTGATTTGCTCCAACCAACAATTCACTTAAAAGACAATAATTTTGTTGGAAAAATGTTTCCTAATACTCCGTAGTAACAAAGTTTTATGACTGTACAATTAAGTCACTCAAACTTTAAATTAACCATTAAAATCATTTAAGTTATTGTTCTATTGTTGTGAAAATGTTCAAAAAGACTATATTTAAGATATTAATATGTGCAGTATTTAGCTGTATCGTAACAATAAACACCAACTCCATAAATTTAACTAATCGCAACCAACTTATACATACGTGAAAAGAAGTATAAGTCACAAAATAATAATCAAGTTTGAGAAGTTTTCCAATTTGGTCAATCAAACATAAAAATTTAACAATAATAGAACATTGTTGAAACTTTGAGTGATTTTTATGATCAAAAGAAAGTAAAAGTGACTAAATCGTAACAAAATTCAAACTTGGTTACTATTTCATGATTTTCACCCTTTTTAAAGTAAATGCAACACTGATTTCCATCAGAAAATAATATCCTAAAAAGTCGACTTGTGTCTTTTTTAGAGTAAATGCAAAAATCATGCCCGTGGTTTCTAAAAATTTGTCACTAATCATCTTTCACTATATTATTGGCATTGGGCTGAGATCCTTTCATGTTTATATCAACATGATATGTCATGTTGTGAAATATTGTTATTGTAAGCAAAATACTGGATGTTATATTTTTACTTAAAGTAGACCCATTTTCATTTATCGTCTCTTTAATTGGGCAAACATAATGTATCATGTTGATTTAAACATTATAGGATCTCAATCCATTGGCAAATATCATCCTTACGAAAGCAAAATGTTTTAGACATTACATCCCTCAAACGGGTAAAATGGTCATCTACGCCTATAAAAGATGATAATGGCCAAAGAAACCTTTATTCATTTTTATCTTCAACCTTTTATCTCCTTATAACACACATCCAAATCACATAAATTTGGACACAAAGACTGATCTTTAGGTATTTCGTATATAAACATCATCTTGACGTCTCTGAAGACCCGATTCCCCTGACTAACCAATGTGTGATCCACTAACAATAAAAAATGACGATCTAAAAGGATGATACAAAAGGACGATCCAAAACGACGATACCAAGTAATGAACTAGAAGGACGATACCACGTCATTCCTGAAAGGTTGTCCTAGCCATTGGGCTGTATGGACAAGCTCGTCGAGCCCATGCTTAATTCTCAAAATAGTTAAGTAGTATAAATAGCCCCAACTATTGACAGTTGAGGGGCATCAGATCCTCAGGAGGAGTTAATCCGAACCGAACAAGCACTTACATTGTCATATTTATTTTATACTTCATATTTCATTCATATCACCTATACTCATTCTCACACCGGAGCTGGGTTTTGGACTTACTTGTCTTATTACAGCTCATGACTTAGTAGGAGCACTTAAGTCGATCTCAATATCCTTGAAGACCCAAACTACTCATCCATATCTCGGGGTGCAGATTATTGCATTCACACATCTTTAAATAATAAAGCACACAACACAACAATATGTCAATGGTATAGTCAGATCAACCAATAATTTCACATTTTTTTTACACAAATATATAAATCCCTTTAAACCCTTCCATGACAACCGTCACCATCTGTGACCAACATCATCAGAACCAACACCCCATGTTTTTGTAGCTTTGCTTTTTTCCTACACTTGTATAATCACTCTCTCATTATCACTTTCTTTGTAGAAGAAGATCTCGTCGTAATCGGTTTTCATTTTCTTGTTGACTGGTTAGGGAGTGAATATGGGTTTCAAATTATGTTAAAGATGGTGGATGTAGTTGTTGGAATATGTGAATCATAAAAAACTATAAACACATAAACATCAAAGCACACGCAACGGAATAGATCTACAATAACATGTAAATTAATCAACTAAAACTAAATAGAAAGCGTACCTTTTGATTCCTAGCAAGAACAAGGAATCACGTGCTTCAAGAACTATATAAACCCTAACTAGGGTTTAAGGATGGATCGATCTAGGTGTGATCGAATAGGGTAAGTCACCACAAGCTAAAGTAAGCTTGTCACTCGTTCTTGTACACACGTAATACTAGCGTTCCAATGGGAAAAGCTAGGTTCAAGATTCACAAACAAACCAAACACTTTAATGTAAAAACTTGGATCGAAATTCTTAGTGGAATTAAAAAGAGTCGATCAGCTTTTAACAAGAGGGAAAGAGGAAGAAGTTTGGCTTGCTTGGAGATTCAAGATTAGGGAAACAATTAATACAATGAATTGTATTTATAGGCTTCACATGTCTTGCTCCCCACTCCAAGTTACAAACCGAATTCCCTAACCCTAAGGGAATACTCGGCCGACTTTTAGAACCCATGGGGTTCTAGATCCTTCTTTCCATCTTTGCAATATTAGTCCTTTAACGAGCGTTATCCAAACCCCGTTAAGTCCTAACGACCGTTAAGTGTTGTTTTATGAAATGAATAAATAAAATATAAAATATATTTAATTTATTCAAACCATTGAAACTCTTACGTATTGTGTGCAATCCCGAGTCTCGGGTTCGAAACCGGACATACTAATATTAATAATTATACACAAACTCTAACAGCTCCCACTTGGATAACTATTAATATAGTAATGACATGGGCTAGTCTAGCTTAACAGATCCCAATGCCCCCAGTTTGATCCGAGTATGGTTTTCCTGGAAAAACCACGTGATGAATTTAATCATCATACTTATCCTTTTGTTTCTAATACCGCGTTAATATGGATATGGATCAGGGTCATTCCATAATTAACAATTAGTTTCCCGTTTATACATAATTGATCAAGATTACCAAAACATCTGAACGTCTTCCAGATAGACTTTGGGCGTGCGCACGCAAACATCTTGTCAATCCTACGAGTGGCCAAGCAGTATTAAACTTCAACACAAAGTTGAAGGAACAAATCCTTTATTGACTACGAGCATAACCCTCGAACTTCGCATCACTTCCGAAAATAGCCCTTATAACCACCTTTTACGGATAACGTTAGACTACCTTACAGAAAATGAGCTACATCCTCGGCAATTATCTGGTATCTCAAGTCTGAGGATAAATATTCATGATTTACTTAATGACGACGATCCATAAAGTATAATCATGTGGTTGGGATAAGTCCTATATTCAATTTATCCAGTATTGAATATCATGTGACATTGGTGTCTCAACCTTACAGTACATTCTACCAATCCTCACATTTGTCTTAGTTCAATAATATTCCCATATTATTAATTGACAACGGACTATTTAGAATAAATTATTTTATTCATGGATTTAAACATTCAAATATAGGACACAAATATTATAAATGAGAATAAACGTTATCCGCACTTTATTTCATTAAAATAATAATTGTTTACATGTCCCTTATCCAAAATACTAATCACAGATTTACATGAAACTATCGGCTAAACGAAGACCAATACCCTTAGCATGTCGAGTAAACGTTTCCTTAGGTAATGCCTTCGTGAAAGGATCAGCCAGATTGTCATCTGTGTGAACTTTGAGTACATTGATCTCACCCAGTTCGACTTGTTCTCGAACATAGTGATACTTTCTACGAAAGTGTCTGGCGCCCTTCATAACTCCAGGTTCATTGGCGAATGTGATTGCAGCAGAGTTGTCGCAATACACATTTATAGGTAATTCATTTGACGGCATCACTCTAAGATCCGATATGAATTTCCTTATCCAAACAGCTTCTTGTGCAGCTTCTGATGCAGCAATATACTCATCTTCTGTAGCAGACATGGCCGTCGTACTCTGCTTTTTTGCTCTTCCAGTCTACTGCTCCTCCATTGATGACAAAAACGTAACCCGTCTGAGACTTCGTATCATCTTTATCAGTCTGAAAGGACGCATCGCAGAAACCTGTAACATTCAGTTCTGCGTTTGGATTTCCCCCGAAAACAAGAAACATATCTTTAGTATTCCTCAAATACTTATGAATGTTCTTAACAGCATGCCAGTGATCTTTCCTTGGGTTTTGCTGATAATGACTGGTTAAATTTTGTGCGAATGCCACATCTGGCCTTGTACATCTAACTGCATACATGATAGATCCTACTGCCGAAGCATACGGAACTTTCTTCATGTATACCACCTCTTCAGGTGTAGAAGCACACATTTCGCTACTTAAGCCATGTTCTACTTGCATGGGCAAATATCCCTTCTTGGAATTTTGCATATTGAATCTCTTCAATATTTTATCCATGTAAGCACTTTGGCTTAAACCGATCAACCGCTTAGATCTGTCTCTATAGATCTTGATTCCAAGGATATAAGCTGCTTCTCCTAAATCCTTCATGGAAAAACATTTACTCAGATAAGCCTTAACTTCATCAAGACTTGGTATATGATTTCCCATGATTAATATGTCATCGACATATAGGATAAGAAAAGTAGTGTTACTCCCACTAACTTTGTGATATACACATGGCTCATTGAAATTTTGAGTAAATCCAAACTTCTTGATTTCCTCATCAAATTTCTTATTCCATTGCCTGGATGCCTGCTTCAATCCATAAATGGATCTTTGAAGCTTGCATACACGCTCAGGAAATTGTGGATTCACAAACCCCTCAGGTTGCGCCATATAGATGTCTTCATCTAGGCGACCATTCAGAAAGGCGGTTTTGACATCCACTACCTAATCTCATAGTCATAGTAGGCAGCTATGGCTATAAGAATCCTAATAGCTCTAATGTCGGCCACAAGAGAAAATGTCTCCTCATAGTCAACACCGTATGTTTGGGTAAAGCCTTTAGCCACCAAACGAGCTTTGTAGGTGTGTACATTGCCATCCATGTCCGTTTTCTTTTTGAAGAGCCACTTACTTCCAACTACCTTAGCATTGGGAGGAAGGTCTACTTCAATCCAGACTTTGTTGTCTTTCATGGATTGTATTTCCCCATCCATGGCTACCTGCCATTTATCCTTATCAGGACTATTAATGGCAGCACTATAACTAGTTGGCTCATCAAGATCCCCTAGTATAGTTTCCTCACACTCTATGTTTAAACATAAACGATCAGGAGCTTTTGTAGATCTTGTAGATCTACGGATGGGTACCACTTCAACTTCTGGTGGAGGACCTAAACTTTCAGGTTCTACAGGAATTGTGTTAGTGCCTTCAGAAGGTGACGTATCTTCATGATCACTTTCAAGATCATATACCCTCCTACTGAATTCTTGAGATATTAGATTATCCTCAAGAAATTCGCCATACCTAGCCACGATGACTTTATTTTCTGGTAGGAAGTAAAAGTAGTAACCCTTTGTTTTCTTAGGGTATCCTACGAAGATACACTTAACATATCTTTGTTGGAGTTTATCAGGTGAGTCACGTTTAACAAACGCCTCACAACCCCAGACCTTTAAGTAAGAAAAGTTGGGAGCTTTTCCAGTCCATACTTCATATGGAGTCTTATCAACCTTCTTAGTTGGAATCCTATTCAACACGTGAACAGCTGTTTCAAGAGCATAGTCCCAAAAGGATAAGGGAAGAGTTGTAAGATTAAACATAGATCGTACCATATCTAACAATGTACGATTTATCCTTTCAGATACACCATTTTGTTGTGGAGTATAAGGAGAAGTGAGTTGTTGGACAATGCCACACTCAGCTAGATAATCTTTAAACTCTTGGCTTAAATACTCACCACCATGATCGGATCGAAGGGCCTTAATCTTCTTTCCAAGTTGCAGTTCTACTTCATTTTTAAAGACCTTGAATGTCTCAAAGACTTCATGTTTATGTTTAAGTAAATAAACATAACCATAACGACTATAGTCATCCGTGAAGGTCAAGAAGTAGCTAGCACCGCGCTTAGATACATGTCTAAGTGGACCACACACATCCGTGTGTATTAATCCAAGTAGATCTGAAGCCTTTTCCATATTGCTATGGAAAGATTTCTTCGTCATCTTACCAGATATGCAAGATTCGCATTTATCAACTGAATCAACATTGATATTTTTCAAAAGCCCATCGTGTTGCAGCTTTTCCATGCGTTTCTTGCCTATATGAGCAAGACGACAGTGCCATAGATAAGACGAATCCAAGTTAGACTTGATTCTCTTATTTCCGATGCTATACACAGAATTATTTCCGTTGGATGCATGATTTTCCATATCAATTTCAAACACACCATTTAATGGAATTGCTTTAAAGTAAAAATCAGAATTAAGAGAAACCGAAATTCCATTATTAATAAAAGTATGCTCAAAACCATTATCCAACAATAAAGAAACTGAAACAACACCTCTAACAATAGATGGTGCGTAATGACAATTGTTCAATACTAAAATTAAACCTGAAGGTAACAGTAAGTAAAAAGTCCCTATGGCTTCCACTGCTGCACGTATACCGTTGCCGACATACTAGTAGCATTCCCCATAGTTCAGCTTCTTCACTCTTCTAAGCCCCTGCTATGTATTACAAATGTGAGTACCACATCCTGTATCATATATCCAGGCATTTTGCTTCCGAGGAAAAGAAAATAATTCAACCATAAAAATACCTGATGTGCTGGCGCCATGCCCAGCCTTGGCATTTTTATTCTTGCGACACTCCTCAAGCAGCAATGGACAGTCCCTCTTCCAATGTCCAGGAGTGTTACAGTGGTGACAACCAGCCGTATCCTTTTTAGGATAATCCTTCTTAGGAGGAGGATTCTGCTTCTTGGGCTTCTGCTGATGGATCACGACATGTTTTCCTTTATCAGCTTTCCCTTTGCCCTTCTTGTTCACATTGTGCGGTTTACCGGGCTTAGCTACCCTACCACCTCTAATTGCCATCACAGCAGGTGTAGGAGCTTTCTTAGCGAGTCCTTTCTCATAATCAATGAGCATTGCATGCAAGTCAGTAAATGTCTTCCCCTTGCAATGCGTGTTAAAATTGCGCACAAACTCACCATACAATACCTCATTGAGGGATCTATTGATGAGGCCAACTTTAACATCTTCCACATACCCGCATCCGAGTGCATCCAATTGGTCAAGATATCCTTTCATCTCCAATACATGTGCACTCATGGGTTTGGTTGCTTCCTGCTTGCACTTGGCTATAGAATCTAGCACATCATATAACTCAGCCGTTGGAGGTTTCTCAAACATACGTTTGAGTTCCTCAATCATTTGCATCGCACCATAATTCTCAAACTGCTTTACCAGCTGAGGATCCATCCCCGATAGCATGAGACAAGCCGCATCATTGTGCTTGTCATAAGCTTCGTTATACTCTCTAAGTAATTCATTAGGAGAGTCAGCAGGAGGAGCAACGGGAAGAGGCTCACTAAGATATTCAAAACGTTTGGCTATTCTAAGAACAATCCTTAGATTGCGGTACCAATCGTTGAAATTTTTAGTCCCAGTCAATTTCTCTTTTTCAATCATCATTTTGAAAGCAGAGGTTATGTTTGACATGTTTCCGGGTTGGGCCATTTCTACAGAAAAAGTTCAAAAGTTAGTAATTTCGATAATTAAACTTTTCAAGAAAATTAAACACCCATGGTAAATAACCATTTAATTTTCACTGAAAACTAGGATCCTAATTGACGCCGTTTCATTACATCAGCTTTGGCTGCTAGCAATGAAAGTGCTCAATAAGGTACGGGATCACCCAATTGCCAATATCCAATTGCAATTCCTAGAAATCTTGGGACTTACATTATATTGCCAACATCAGTTGCAAAATGTAAGCATGTTTCATCCCCAAATCTTTATGCCTTGGCGCCATTCCATTACATCAGCTTTGGCTGCTAGTAATGAAAGTGCCCAATTAAGTTAACCAACTTAAGAAACATGTAAATTGACGTCGTTTCATCACATCAGCTTTGGCTGCTAGCAATGAAAGTACTCAATTTACCCTTAGACAACCACCCTTTGAACATCACATTCAGCTTTGGCTGCTAGTGATGTAGGATGAAACCTTAGGTGTTCCTTTTTGTAGTTGGATGGCATATTAATTAAATTTTAAGGGTATTAAATTTTTGATGTGTGATCAAAAAATATGTACAAAGATGTCATGCATTCATCTTTGTATCATATAAATTTTCTACAAAAAACTGTTTACTCATTCGCAGCTTAAATCAACAAAATTTAATTGATGGCGTTGAGAAACTTACAACATTGCCTTAAGATGCTTCGTACTTTTTCATGGTGTACTTGGTAAGTCTATTATTGACGCACAGGCGAGCGGAGGGGCAAACGTCCGCCGAAGCTAATTGAAAACGCGCCCCTTTCGGATGACAATTTAATGTCAAGCCTCCTTATACCCACTTTATAGTTTGTCAATAATAGGTTCGCCGCTTTGACCACATTTGTACAGTCGCATCAATCAATTAAAACTTTAAGATTTAAAGCTTAAAACATTTATATAGTAAATTATTAATTGCTAGTCTCGCCTGGGAGCAAATTACCGTGCGAAGCGAACCACTGTCGGCACATAAGACTTGGCAATTAAATAGTTTACTACAAATGTTTCATAGTTATTAGGTTCATTTATTTTTTATTCAAAAAATTACCCTCTTTGATGTTACAATCCATCATAATTAAACACAAAGAACAAGTAATTGAAAAAATAAATAAACACTCAATAACACGTATATGATCATTAACAATATCATATAGCCACATGCAAACCTTTTCAATAAATCCTATTAATAATTCTATGTGAATTGTAATGTATGTAATTAATAAAACTCCCATTGGTTTTCGAGCTCATTGTGCCCAATGGACCACAGACGCCAAATAACTTGGCCGCGTAAGTTTTGATTGATTAGATACCACATTGCACATAACCAATTAATTAATATATATTAGGGTCTTCCCTAATTTTAGATTTATCTTAAAAAATCATGTAGCAATTAAACACAAAACATTCCATGACAAAACATGCAAGATTTTGTCATGGATCCCATATAGCACTTTAAATCATGTATCACATATTTACAAGCCTATATTGTACGCAATCTAATTAATGACATCACCAGGTATTCATTAATTTTCACATAAAAGTTTTTACATGTAATCTTAGGGTTTCTACTATTTTTATCAATACAAAAACCCTAAAAAGCAATCATGGGTGTCGACCCATAATTAATGAAAATTAGGGTTTAAAAAAAAATTAAAACCCTAGATTGTGTAAAACATGTAAAGATTCAATTTTTATGTGTTTAGTAATTAATTACATGTTAAAAACGGGCTCATGATGCCACTGTTGGAATATGTGAATCATAAAAAACTATAAACACATAAACATCAAAGCACACGCAGCGGAATAGATCTACAATAACATGTAAATTAATTAACTAAAACTAAATAGAAAGCGTACCTTTTGATTCCTAGCAAGAACAAGGAATCACGTGCTTCAAGAACTATACAAACCCTAACTAGGGTTTAAGGATGGATCGATCTAGGTGTGATCGAATAGGGTAAGTCACCACAAGCTTAAGTAAGCTTGTTACTCATTCTTGTACACACGTAATACTAGCGTTCCAATGGGAAAAACTAGGTTCAAGATTCACAAACAAACCAAACACTTTAATGTAAAAACTTGGATCGAAATTCCTAGTGGAATTAAAAAGAGTCGATCATCTTTTAACAAGAGGGAAAAAAGAAGAAGTTTGGCTTGCTTGGAGATTCAAGATTAAGGAAAAAATAAATACAATGAATTGTATTTATAGGCTTCACATGTCTTGCTCCCCACTCCAAGTTACAATCCGAATTCCCTAACCCTAATGGAATACTCGGCCGACTTTTAGAACCCATGGGGTTCTAGATCCTTCTTTCCATTTTTGCAATATTAGTCCTTTAACGAGCGTTATCCAAACCCCGTTAAGTCCTAACGACCGTTAAGTGTTGTTTTGTGAAATGAATAAATAAAATATAAAATATATTTAATTTATTCAAATCATTGAAACTCTTACGTATTGTGTGCAATCCCGAGTCTCAGGTTCGAAACCGGACATACTAATTGATGAACTCAAATAAGTACATTTTATTACTATCATTTATCCTATTTATTTGACTTGTTTTATTATATTATCTGTGAGAATTGATACGTTAATGTTTACTTTTGTAATTCTCAGGTAAAAACAAGTATTATGTGAAACTTGGCGATTTTGGACTAATTATGGAGCAAAACAAGCAAGAAGTTAAGAGTTTACTGAAATGTACAAGATCAAGATCATTCTGCTCCAGATACGCCGCATCCTACTTATTATATACGGCGCATCACTATCAAGATTTCACAAGCTACATTCCAAGACAGCAAGGACATGCGCCGCATCTAAGAATGGAGTTACGCCGCATCTTCTGGCGGTGTACGAATATTCCTGAATATATTAATCTTGGACCCCACGCGAAGTTAAGTCAATGCGCCGCATCTACTTATCCTATGCGCCGCATCTTACCCTCAAACAGAAACTATAAATACCCCAAGACCAGACGAATTTCGAGAGCATATAATATATACGAAGGACGAGACAGAAGAAACCCTAAGCCGAATTCAGACGAAGTAGCAGCACAAGACACACCTTGAACAAAGATACAAGAGCTGTAAGAAGGTCCTGCATGTATTTAATTCATTAAGTAGTTTTGTTTTATTGTATTAGTACACTTTAATTGGTCAGGATTGATGGGCTTGTGATCATTGATTTAATCATGCACTTCAACTCCCCTTAAAATTGCTTTCCCATTAATTAAAGTTTATATGTTGATGTCTTTGGTGACTTTTATTAGTGCATTGATAACCTCTGTGTCTAGCTGAGCATTGCTTGGGTCGCCATGCCCCTTCCTCGCCTATTTATTAGATCGCCTATGCATTCTATCGTCTGTAGAAATGTAGGAAGAAAGATAAATAGGATAGTCATAAGTAATCATTAAGGGTTTACTCGCCGATAAGATTAGAACCAACGAGAAAGGACTTAATCTCGGTGCGTTGCATCGAACTATACACTTCATATAAAACTAGCAATAAAACAAGTGACAAGCTACTTAACTATCAGGACAGGTCTTCTTATTGTCTCAAGTATTTATCTGTGTACGTGTGTGCTACTCGCTGATTCGTGCTTATTAGTTTAGTTTATATTTAATCATAACCAAACCGTGCTAGTCTCTCAGGCTGAAACCCCCTTGCGTTAGATTAGGTTGTATAGCTAACTTAAGATATTAAAATACTGATGAGGATAACTAGATAATACGTTCCACTCTTAGTGATCGACACTCTACTTACCATTATATTCATACTGACCGGGTACACTGCTCGTTAAAGTGTGTGTTATTGATAAGTCGGCTAAATATAAATTTAAAACTTGAATACTGCTAAAACCACAACGACATATCGTGGATATTAAATTAGAGCGATACTAGACGCGCATACTAATATTAATAATTATACACAAACTCTAACAGTAGTGTGTGTTGATGAGGTGAAGAAGAAAGGTTGAAGAAGAGTTCATGAGTAAAGTGTGGGCATGCGGATAAAGGCGTGGCTGTGTATGAGCGGGAGAAAGAAAAGAACGAGTCTAGGGGTGCGTTTAGTTGAAAGAAAACACGTTTCTTTTCTATAACATGTTTTGTATAAACAAGAAAAATAGAGATTGCATTCAAATCAAAATTCTCCCAACACATTCTCTACAAAACACAAAAAATGCATTTTCCAACTTGGCAAGGGAAATTAGAGCACAAGGTGTCATGAATGAGCACAAACTCCTCATTCGGGCCGCACGGGGTGCCACGTCACCACAACAAACAACCCTCCTTTACCATAACATACTACAAACTCCTCATTTGGGCCCCACCAATATCTATTTTTATTTCTTTTATTCAAATACCCGAATAAACTAAATTCATTTTATAAAAATAAAAATACATTACAACATATTAAAAAAACAAATAACATTTTTTTTTAAAGTTACAAAATAACTTAATATCTAAACCAAAAAATGTTATCAGTTTATTACTATCTATATTCCACTATCTATGTTCACGTGTTTTGTACTGCTCTTTGACTTCAGCCCACTAACCCACTTCCCAAGTTTAACAAAAAAAAAAAAAAATAAATAAATAAAAAAAAAAAAGAAAAAAAAAAGTTCATCTTCTTCATTTTGCCTGTACACATACAACACGCACACACTTGAAAAATCAAAAAAGAAAAAAAGAAGAGAAAACTAAACGTTTATATTTTGAAAATCTGACAGAAAGTACAAGTTAAAAACTCCTTGTGCAGACGAGGAACCAAGTCACGGCGAGGCACGAGCATGTTGCCCGGTATCACGGCGAGGCACGAGGAGCAGTCCACGTGGACCACGGCGAGCCACGATTAGACCATACCGGGTGCTCTTACAAAACATATTTTTTGTGTTTTTTTGTTTCCCTTGCAACTCCTCTTATTTTCTTCAAAATAGAAAACAATGTCACATGAACACTTTTTCTACGTTTTTGGTCTGGCTAAACGTGCAATGCCCCGTAGGGAGATCTAGCTTATTGGTCTAGTGCTTCCGGGTGCTTGCCAGTTCTGAATGACTTCACTTAGCTTGCCATGTTCTTACAAGAAAGAATCTCTTCTCCGAATCGAATCTACGCATATCGAATTCAGTAAAGACTTGAATAGATGCCTTCCTTCAAATATAGTTCATCCTGTTGATGGTATTTACTACACTAAGGCTAGATCCGGACTAATCCTAGCCTATTCTAATGAAGGAAGGTGAGCATGAAGCAACGGCTAGATCCTCGCTGTGATTATGAAGTCAGGTGATGTGAAAAACTTAGTCCTCTCTTATTTTTTACAAAATTGAAAATAGAAAATTAAAAAAAATTTCTCCAACTCCATGCACTCTAGGCGTTCTCGGGCCTTGTACACACCGCCCGTTACATTATGGGAGCTGGTCATGCCCGAAGTCACTTTTAGTGCTTCGACCCAAAGCGATAGCCACCCTCCGCCCGTTTGATCGGTGGCAAGCCGAAAAGCGTACCAGGGTTAAATGGTCATTTTACATCGGGTATGGATGCATTTTGCTGGATGTTTATGGATGATACTTGTCAAAATAGACAAACCACAATGATATTTGACTATTTAACACGCTCGAACCTTTCTTAATTTCTTTTTATTGACCAGTGAACACATTCAAGTCGCAATAAGTGTCAACCTAACATTGAGCATAGCCACATAGGATTGAACCATTGGTGTCACACTCAATAGATGGTTTCACTACACATGGTGAACCCGTTTCGTTCTTAGGGTTCACTTAGACCTCAAACCTTATTCTTTAGACTAAATCCAATATCTAGAAATCCTCCTTCCAAAAGCTCTGATTCTTTCACCATTTTCTCGTCATCAATCTTCACGAACTTTTCTCATTTGCTCTAGACAAACTTAACGACCCGTTCAAGATGGTACGCTTATATTAGAAAATGTGTCCCCTTGCAAAAAATCATTTCTTCCAAAACCTATATGAATTGAACCTTGGGACGCACTAGAGAATATCAAGATATCAACACCAGGTAGCCCTGACATATTTATTTGCTATAATTCTTACAAAACCATAAATACTTTAGTAAAATTAAAGATTATTAAAAAGTTAGAAATAACTTGATTAACAATAATGGTGTTGGTGATTTTAGTGTCTTCAAGCATTTTTGTGTAATTAAGATTACCCGGGACCAAAAGAATTTCAAGTTAAGTTATAATACAAGTTCATAGGTGTGGAGTGCACACTTGTATAAACTAATTAAATTGATTTTGGATATGATGAATGGTAAAACTTAGTGACAGATTATTCTTCACTAGTGTGTCGCAAGTCTTCGATAGATGTGACTATTATCAATAGTAATAGAAAAATTGTCGCTAATGAAGTGTCACTAAATCATATATTTTATAAAGTGGTTGCTTTCCATCAAAAGTTGTAACCATTCACGAAGGGTTGTGACTTTTCACCAAAAGTTATTTTGTTTACTATATAAACATGGTTTTGGTCTTTCATTCGTTAATATAACATTTACATCAAATTCTCTATATTTTGCTTTCTTTCTTTTGCTAAAACATTGAGTGTTTATTCTTGTTTCATCCCTATACAAATTTCTTATAACCCAAGGCAATCAACATGGTAGGAATATTGTATCACGAAAGTGAACTTGACACGATTCAAGAAAAGCAATATTTGATTATCAAAACCCTAATACTAACATATGGGTTGTTCCAAATTGACGCATAAGAAAAGTCACAGTTAGCAAAATGGATTAAAAAAATGTGATAATTACCTACAAATGTATCTAACTTGTCACTTTTTCTAATTGTGTATAGATTTGTTTATTTTTTGCTATTATCACTACACCAAAAGGGAATATTTGGCACCATGTAATTATTTGGCACTACATTATCGTCCCAAAATTCAACCATGACCCACACCATTTTCAACAAAGAAAGTCAGTCAAACCTCCTATCAATATGGCACGACAATGTCGTGCCAAAGCTAGTCAATTTTTTTTTTTTTAAAATTAGGACGCAGAATAGGTCGACAATGTCGACCCAAACTGCCAGAATATACTTTTCTTTTTATTTAAAAAACTTTTTATTTTAAAATAAATATTAAAAATGTTTTAAGGAAAAGAATTAGGGAAAAAAAAATATGGGAAGCAATATGGCACGACAATGTCGTGCCATATTTTACCACCAAAAATTTATCCCAAAAATTAAAAAAACCCGCCAAAGAAATATTAAAACATTTTTAAAAGAAGTTTGGGTCGACAATGTCGACCCAAACTTTTTTTTTTTTTTTAACTTTTTAAATCAGTTTTTATTTTAAAATAAATATTAAAACTTTTCTACTATATAATTAAAATTAAAAAATTTATATTTACAATTAAATACTTTTATAAAATTAAAAAAATATATTTAATTTAAGTACTTTAATTTTAAAAAATATACATTCAAAGTCCATGCGAGTTAATAAACTGCTTTACGCCTTGTGAGACATTGTGGTTAACACTTGGCCATGGTTAGGAATTGCATGTGATGTGCGTTATTGATGTCGTTAGCATTGTATAGAGCTCTATAGTCATCTCGGCTTATTCGTGTAACATCTCGTGTATAACCATATCATCTCGGCTCATTCGTTAAACATCTCGGCTCGTTTCATACAGACTTAAACGAAACAAGCGAGTTAATAAACTGCTTTACGCCTGGTGAGACATTGTGGTTAACACTTGGCCCATGGTTAGGAATTGCATCTGATGTGCGTTGTTGATGTCGTTAGCATTGTATAGAGCTCTATAGTCATCTCGGGTTAATCGTGTGACATCTCGTGTATAACCATATCATCTCGGCTCATTCGTTAAACATCTCAACTCGTTTCATACAGACTCAAACGAAACAAGCGAGTTAATAAACTGCTTTACGCCTGTTGAGACATTGTGGTTAACACTTGGCCCATGGTTAGGAATTGCATCTAATGTGCGTTGTTGATGTCGTTAGCATTGTATAGAGCTCTATATTCATCTCGTGTTAATCGTGTGACATCTCGTGTATAACTATATCATCTCGGCTCATTCGTTAAACATCTCGGCTCGTTTCATACAGACTCAAACGAAACAAGCGAGTTAATAAATTGCTTTACGCCTAGTGAGACATTGTGGTTAACACTTGGCCCATGGTTAGGAATTGCATCTGATGTGCGTTGTTGATGTCGTTAGCATTGTATAGAGCTCTATATTCATCTCGGGTTAATCATGTGACATCTCGTGTATAACCATATCATCTCGGCTCATTCGTTAAACATCTCGGCTCGTTTCATACAGACTCAAACGAAACAAGCGAGTTAATAAACTGCTTTACGCCTGGTGAGACATTGTGGTTAACACTTGGCCCATGGTTAGGAATTGCATGTGATGTGCGTTGTTGATGTCGTTAGCATTGTATAGAGCTCTATATTCATCTCGGCTTAATCGTGTGACATCTCGTGTATAACCATATCATCTCGGCTCATTCGTTAAACATCTCGGCTCGTTTCATACAGACTTAAACGAAACAAGCGAGTTAATAAACTGCTTTACGCCTGGTGAGACATTGTGGTTAACACTTGGCCCATGGTTAGGAATTTCATGTGATGTGCGTTGTTGATGTCGTTAGCATTGTATAGAGCTCTATATTCATCTCGGCTTAATCGTGTGACATCTCGTGTATAACCATATCATCTCGGCTCATTCGTTAAACATCTCGGCTCGTTTCATACAGACTCAAACGAAACAAGCGATTTAATAAACTGCTTTACGCCTGGTGAGACATTGTGGATAACACTTGGCCTATGGTTAGGAATTGCATCTGATGTGCGTTGTTGATGTCGTTAGCATTGTATAGAGCTCTATATTCATCTCGGGTTAATCGTGTGACATCTCGTGTATAACCATATCATCTCGGCTCATTCGTTAAACATCTCGGCTCGTTTCATACAGACTCAAACGAAACAAGCGAGTTAATAAACTGCTTTACGCCTGGTGAGACATTGTGGTTAAAACTTGGCCCATGGTTAGGAATTGCATGTGATGTGCGTTGTTGATGTCGTTAGCATTGTATAGAGCTCTATATACATCTCAGGTTAATCGTGTGACATCTCGTGTATAACCATATCATCTCGGCTCATTCGTTAAACATCTCGGCTCGTTTCATACAGACTCAAACGAAACAAGCAAGTTAATAAACTGCTTTACGCCTGGTGAGACATTGTGGTTAACACTTGGCCCATGGTTAGGAATTGCATCTGATGTGCGTTGTTGATGTCGTTAGCATTGTATAGAGCTCTATATTCATCTCGGCTTAATCGTGTAACATCTCGTGTATAACCATATCATCTCGGCTCATTCGTTAAACATCTCGGCTCGTTTCATACAGACTCAAACGAAACAAGCGAGTTAATAAACTGCTTTACGCCTTGTGAGACATTGTGGTTAACACTTGGCCCATGGTTAGGAATTGCATCTGATGTGCGTTGTTGATGTCGTTAGCATTGTATAGAGCTCTATAGTCATCTCGGCTTAATCGTGTGACATCTCGTGTATAACCATATCATCTCGGCTCATTCGTTAAACATCTCGGCTCGTTTCATACAGACTCAAACGAAACAAGCGAGTTAATAAACTGCTTTACGCCTGGTGAGACATTGTGGTTAACACTTGGCCCATGGTTAGGAATTGCATGTGATGTGCGTTGTTGATGTCATTAGCATTGTATAGAGCTCTATAGTCATCTCGGCTTAATCGTGTGACATCTCGTGTATAACCATATCATCTCGGCTCATTCGTTAAACATCTCGGCTCGTTTCATACAGACTCAAACGAAACAAGCGAGTTAATAAACTGCTTTACGCCTGGTGAGACATTGTGGTTAACACTTGGCCCATGGTTAGGAATTGCATCTGATGTGCGTTGTTGTTTGTTGTTGTTGTTTGTTGTGTTATTGTTGTTGTTTAATAAAATGTTGTTGTTGTTGTGAAAACTGATGTCGAACGTGCTTTATATTTTTAATTCGTACGCTTTAATGTTGGAGTAATACGTATGATAGTAACCGGAAAAATTCAAGCGTTTTTTTGTCGTTTTCTGCGTGGTCCCGACGACATTGTGTCGACGGGATCGTCTTCGTCGCCTGTTCTCCTGTTTCTTGTAGTGTGAGGAACAAATGATAGCCGGGATCTCGACTATTATGAACTAATTTAAATCATTTTTAATGTATTCATTTATAATTAATTTAAATCATTTTTAATTTATTTAAATAATTTATAATTAATTTAAATCATTTTTAATTTATTTAAATAATTTATAACAAATTTAAATTATTTTTAATTTATTTAATATTAATTATTTTTAATTTATAAGTTAAAGGGAAAACAATAAAAAAAAATACAGCGAGAATTATGGCATGACAATGTCGTGCCAAAATTTACCACCAAAAATTTTCCCCAAAATTAAACGGCCCGCCAAAAAAAATAATAGAAGTTTGGCACGACATTGTCGTGCCAAAATTGTCAGCAGAAAAAAAAAAAAAAAAGTTAAAGGATTAAATTTGGCACGACATTGTCGTGCCAAACTTAACAATTATTGACCGGCTTCTTCTTCTCTCTCAAACTTTACCAAATTCATTTTATCAAACACAAACAAAAAAACGCAGCCATCTCATCTCCATAACCACCTTCATCACTGCTTCTTCATCACCACAACCACCTTCAACACCACCACAACCACCTTCATCACCACCTTCTTCTCCACACTTTAACAAAGAAAAAAAAAAAAAAAAAAAAAAAAAAGGTCGATCGGTGCCATCTACACCATAGCAACCACCTTTAACACCACATTGGACACCACCACAACCACCTTCAACACCACATTCTTCTTCTTATTGATTAAAAGGAATGTTTTTTTTTTTTTTTTTTTTTTTTTTTTTTTTTTTTTTTTTTTTGTTAACCGTATATTAATTTTTTTTTCCGTATATGTATTTTTTTTTTTAATTTTTGTTTGTTTTAAAAGTTATGTTTTATTTTTATTTTGGTTTGTTAAGTAAATTTGTTTTGGTGTAGGACCAGCCGAAAATTGTTTTGGTGTAGATGGCACCACAGCCGCCGTGAACCATCATCACACGAGCTCCACCACCACAGCCGCCCCACGTACAGGTAGTTTTTTTTTTTTTTTTTTTTTTTTTTTTTTTTTTTTTTTTTTTTTTTTTTTAAATTTTGTTAATGTATTTTGGGACGACAATGTCGTCGTTAAAAGTTTTTATTAATTAATTTGGTTAATTTAAGTTTGGTTATTTAATTTAGGTTGTTTATTTTACGAGATTGTCGCGGGAGAGTCGGGTCGGGACAGCCGGGTCGGGACAGCAGCCTTTCCTCTTTTTCTCTTTTCTTCTCTTCGTTTACTTCAGCCGTGAACTAGGTATATAATTTAACTCCTTTGATGGTTGCGTTTTTTTAGTAAAATGCGTTTGGTTAGTAATTGGAGTGTGTTTGGTAATATGTGAATGTGAGATACATGCTTTTTTCCACGTTCTTGTTTCTATCAGTTAATAATTGGAGTGTGTGTGGTTATATATGAAGTAATGAACACTGCGTCAAATTGAATTGTCAAAATAATTTCGTTGTTATTATATATGTTTATGTCATTCATTGATTGACATAGTATGATATTGTGAATATGTCGTTTAGTTAGTATGATATTGTGATTGTTAGACTTACGTGACTTTTTTTAGGATTTTAGTGATTAATTTCGGACAACCCCCATCTGGAATTAATCATCCTATAGAAAACCCGTCCGAAATTTATTTATTAGAAATTAATTTCGGAAAGTCCCCTGTTTGGGACTGCTTTTTGAATGTTTTGTCTCATTTAGGATATGGATGCGTATAACTGTTTTACTATTTGAGAGAAATTCGACAGTATTTCCCTTTCACTCCTACGAATATGTCTTTAATGCACATATTTGGGGAGTTGAGGGGAAATGCTGCCGAATTTTTTTCAAATAGTAAATCGGTTATACGCATTCATATATGAGACGAGGCATTCAAAGAGTGGGTTAAGATTGCCTTCCATAGTTGCACTAGGTAATCAAAACAGTTCATAATTACGCCTTTTCATGTTTGAATGTGTTTATTTGCATATGTATATATATGTATGTTCATTTATTTGAAAATGTTTTTTTGCAACGCAGTCATGACAATTGATAAGACTTGGACCACTATAGCCAACCGTAATTCCCCTGAGTTTTTAGATGGTCTTTTTGCATTCATCGCGCATTGTGAGCCATTGTTACACCCCATCACAAAAAAGATTCTCTGCCCATGTGTTCGTTGTGGTAACGCTTGGAATAAACCGCATACTCTCAAAACTCTTGAATCACACATTTCACAATACGGGTTTGACACAAGTTATACCACTTGGCAATATCACGGTGAACCGCTTCCTCCACCCGTAGTAAACAACACACCACAACCACCTTCACCTGAACACATTGACATGGATGCATTCTTCCAAGATATTTCTGCAAATAATGAACCAACTCCACCATCTCAAACAACAGGTTCTCAACCAGCACAAACAACAGGTTCTCAACCACCTCAAACAACGGGTCCTAACATTAATAACAAGTACAAAGAGTTACTTGCTAGGTCCACCCAAAGTTTGGGTCCAAATTGTGATATCACTGCACTGAACTTTACCTCAGAGCTTTCGCACATCAAGGTCTTATGTAAAATACCTGATAAAGGGTTTAACATGATTCTAGATCTTTTGCAAAAGGCATGTCCCCCTAAGAATGGATTCAACTTCCCACCGTCATACTATGAAATCAAAAAGACATACAAAGATATCGGGTTAGGATACGAATCGATCCATGCTTGTATAAATGATTGTTTTTTATTTTGGGGGTCGGATGAGAACAAAAGTTTGCAAAATTGTCCAATCTGCAACGCGAGTAGATGGAAAAACCTAAAGAAAAAGGGGAAGAAAGTTGCCAACAAGGTGTTGCGTTACTTTTCGTTAACACCTAGACTACAACGCATGTTCAACACAAAACACATCGCAAAGTGTATGACTTGGCATGCTACTGGACAGTCTAAAGAAAACGGTAAGATGAATCACCCGTGTGATGGTAAAGCGTGGAAAGATTTTGACATAATGAAACCCGAGTTTTCTCGTGACCCTAGAAACGTCCGATTAGGGTTGGCTGCCGATGGTTTCAATCCGTTTGGCAACATGAGTCAAGGTTACAGCATGTGGCCGGTCATATTGACAGCATACAACACACCCCCGTGGATGTGTATGAAAGAGACTTCTTTAATGTTGACGATGTTAATTCCCGGCCCTAGATCACCTACAAAGGACATTGATGTTTTCTTGCAGCCTTTGATCAAAGAACTCCAAGAATTATGGGAAGGTGTGCCGACTTTAGACGCTGCTACGGGTACTCATTTCAACATGAAAGCGGCGGTTTTATGGACCATAAATGACTTTCCAGCTCGAAGTAGTTTGTCTGGGTGGACTGGACAAGGCTACTATGCATGCCCAACATGTAATCAGGACACTCCATCGCTTCCCGTTAAGAATAAAATCGCTTACGTTGGTTATAGAAGATTCTTACGCGTAAACCATCCAATGAGGAGGAAACAAAACGAATTCCATGGTAAACCTGAAAAAGGGCATATTCCTAGAAACTTTACCAATGAAGAAATCATGATTCAAATTAGTAAAGTCTTTAAACGTGTATCGGGGAAACATCCACTTATTGTTAAAAATAACCCTAAACCTAATCGAGAAATTGAATTGAATTGGAGTAAGCGTTCTATCTTCTACGAACTGGAGTATTGGCCCATTCTTCAACTGAAGCACAATCTCGATGTCATGCACATCGAAAAGAACGTGCTTGAGAGTGTGCTTAATACCTTGTTAATGAACGACAAATCCAAAGACACGGTAAAGGCAAGGCAAGACTTGAAAACTCTGGGAGTTCGAAAAGAGTTGTGGCTCGTTGATAAAGGAAACGGGAAGTTCGATAAGCCTCATCCAAAGTACTCTTTCACACCAGAAAACAGAAAACAGTTTTGTCAATTCATCAAAGGAGTTAGACTACCCGATGGGTTTGGATCCAACTTCAAGAAAAAAGTGACCGCTGAAGATAACAACATAACGGGCCTAAAATCTCATGACTGTCATATTATGATGCAGCGGTTACTTCCTTATGGATGTAAGATACTGCAAAAATCAATCGTAATAAGCCTCGTTAATTAACAATAACCTCAAGTTACTATTTAATAAATCCCATTTTTTTCGTGAAAATTTAAAATTTTCTTTTATTATTATTATTACCACGTTACGTTTCACGATATATATTAAGTAACGAACCTAGTTCACGACGCATACTTGAACCTTAACTAGTTCACAAGAACCAATGTTTCACAAACCACAAGTTTACTAAATACAACTTATCATGAATTAACACATCAACTACAATTTAATTTTTCACTAATCAGTAATCACAATTAAATTCTATAACTACAAACCAAGCGGACCAACTGTTCCAAGCCCACTCTCTCGCCACTGTTTCAGGCCCAACACCCCAAACCAATTTTCACCTTGTGATTTCATGTAAAAATCGACAGCCAAACATCTCAAAAAATGCGACTCGTTCTTATAAATCCTAAACACGACACACACATATTTTTACACCACCTCAATCACCACCCACCGAGCTATGCCCACGCCAAATCCCAGCCTTGAATATCAAATGTTACTATAATAACCAAGGCTGTTTCGTTCGTCCCATTTCTAACCATAACGCATAAACACAAGTCCCAAACCACAACCATTTTGAATCCCTGTTTTTCCTACAACCTCCTAACGATATTTGTGACATAATGTAACGTTTAGAATAAGTATGGAACAGCAGTAAAGATTTGGCTCACTAAAGTCATCTTTGGCACTTGTTCCACATACAATTCGAATACATATACAATCCAACACAAAAGATAAGATCTACCTACTTTATAAAATCTCCTCAAAATCTCACATTGTCAGTGAAACAACTTAGGTATCCACTCTTCTACAGTAAAGATCAATGATTGAGGGTAAAATAGTCCACAGACGTGTGTAATCTCCCTATATATCATATTCTTTTCTAACCACTTTGCCTTGCTCACTCTTCCCTTATTTCACCCTCACTAAATACCCTAACAAACCAGAAACATCAGCCACTCTTTGGAACAGCAACTCGAATAAGAATGGGAAATATGTAAAACATATTTAAGCTCGATCGCCAAACCCACTGTCCTCATTATTGCGCTTCATACGAGCACCAGTACATCTTCACCACCTTTTATAAGGTGTAGTAAGTAACTAATACTCTTTTCCATTCTAGTTTACACGTTAACATTGAGCACGCATGTTTTATACGTATCACATATTACCCATACTTGTATCTACTCGAGTAAATTGCATAAAACCCACAAGGATGTGGCATGATGCCACTGAGGAAGTTTAGAGATCACTCCAACACATCATTTGCACGTTAAAATAGCATACCATGCACTACCTACTTTATTTTACATTCGAACGCATGTATATGTTCCTTTTATGGATATTCTATTTGGGTACTCACCAAACATGTGTCGAAACCCCTCTTGGGAAGCCTTAACAGCCACCTCACACTCCACACCCACAGTTAAACGTCTCATTTCATGCATTATGGAACTCTTAAAAACCCTCATCTCACACGTACACACTGTATGTGAAAACACTTGAATCATTTCAAAGGATTTTGGCTATACGAAAACAGACCAAGTCGCCTAGAAAACCCTAGTGTAACTTACAAACCCATCACAAAACCCACGTTTTTCTTTACACAACCTATTAAACAACACAACAAGCTACACTTTTTATTTTAACAACTCGTAATAATAATCATGCTTCGACCTTTAAAATCACCTAAAGTATACTCGACCACAAACATGAACACAACAAATCCTTAAAATTTTCTAAGTCTTTTCACCCAGAAAATTGTTCTAAGCGGCCACATAAACGACTTTGTAAAACTCGATTTAGTTTAACAACGACCCACTATTTTTACACAACCTATTTCTCTGTACTACAAACTACAAGTTTCGTGTTCACACCTTGTAATGATAAACTCATTCGACCACTCAAAACTGGCCAAAGTGAGTCGACCAACTCGATTCTCAAAATAGTTATTATTTTCAAAATTTGACTTAAAGCCCACTAAGCTTTTGTGATCAACCAGTCCAACAGGCCCATGTGATACATTTTCAGACTCATAAAATCAACCCAAGTCCAGGCCCAAAACAGTTTACCCAAGTCCAGGCCCAAAACATGTTCTAAATCGTTAATTGGCCCAATAATGCAAAAATAATCTCTTTTCTGAAATAATAAATTGAAATAAGTTAATATGAACTTAATAAAGTTATAGAAATTTTCAGAATATTTTTCCCGTTATTTTCATGCAAAAAGGACTAAAAATGTAACGCGACCTAACTAGAAGGACTAAAACTGCCAACCTGTGAAACTTATGGACTGAAGCTGTGAAAACAGTTTATAGAGGACCTAAATTGACATACCATTGAACTCCAAGCCCTATATGGACATATGGACAATTTTTGGACTATTATGGACTCTGGACTTAACCGAGGACTAACGACGTAACGCAAGCACAGTTAGAGTAAAAAGTATACAATCTGAAAAGGACAAGGACCAATTAATTTCACTTGACATTCTTAGTTTATTTTCATTTTTCATCTCTCATTTCATATGCATTTTACATTTTTGTTATGCATTATTTAGTATTCGTTATTTATTATAACTAGGAAATTAGCGATTCACTTTGCATATCATTTCAGCATATTTTGAGAAGATAATATTTTGAGTTGAGTGACATAAGAATCAAGATAATATCATATATGATATTATATTTTTAACTTGAGGCATTTTAAGCATATCACAGATCCAATCGTTATACGATTTCTCACATCACACTCACTGTTAGTAGTAAGTCAGAATCTTAGACTTCCCTTATATTCAGGTTTCGTATCGAAGACGTTTCCGTGATCGTTTCCATAGATCTAATAATTCTATCTTGTCAGATACGCTCCAGGTGAGTCGTGGCCCCTACTTTTAACACTTGTTTTAATAACTCTTTTGGGGGAGATACATGCTTTAACTGTTTTAAGTTACTTATATACTTTGAAAACTCTCATGATTTACTCAAAATCATCCACTATGCTTTACATGTTCAAATCACCCTTGAGAGGAATATATGTTCGTTATATGTGCAAATTGCTTGTTTAGCGTAAACACTGAATTTGAAAGATAACATTTTAAACTACTTGATGTAACATAATACTGAGACTTATTGTATGCATTCATATAACAAATGAATGTACTGTTACTTTATTATGATATTTCTACATTTCACTAGAAATAATTGCCAAAACTAAAATTACGCATAATTCATGAACCTTGAAACCTATATTGCCTAAGTTTACTTTATTGCCATAAAGTCCCTTGATCATGAGCCATTAATCACTGCGGTGAGCGCGAATATAGTGAACAGCTTCGAAACCTGTTAGAGGCTGACGACCTATCCCACTAAATACTTGGACGGAATGCCTACATGGTTAGTCGTATTTAGTCGCGATGCACTATATTTGAGAAAAATAGGAATTGGCAAATCACCTATTACATGAGGGCAAAACTTTCGTCATTAATTTGATGAACACTCCGTTTTACGGTACTTTGTTAACGTTTTGCGTGTCATGAGGCTTAGGGCAATATAACTTTATGAATATATGAATGTTTCATATATATTAGGATACAGCTGTATTTAGTAAACCACCACTTTACACTGATAGACTTCAGACACTAGGTTATTATTTTCACTATGTGTTATGATTATGAATCATGTACTTGAACCTTAATTGTTATCATATGTGAATTCTACAAAAGACAATCAAAAATGCTTGATATATCGTTACATTCAAAAGTTGACTCAACATTCTATTTCGAGCATATAACAACGTAGCTCATCTTCATTTATAACTTGAAACTTATGATTTTGGAGATCATACATGATTTGCTTGTGGATTTTTATTCAACACAACTGTTATTTATTGAAGAACTATTATTTATTTCGACAATCACTACACACCTTTTAAATTCATTGAAAGAAAGTTATTCTCTATCAAACTCCACGAACTCACCAACCATTGTGTTGACGTTTTAAGCATGTTTATCTCAGGTAATTAACGGAGCAGGACAAGACACGGAGCGGGCATCTTATACTCTGATAAATAAACTGGTGTAAAATCAAATATGTCATTCTTTCCAAATTACCACACTTTTGTGGGATTTTCAAATAAGATATTTCCTTTTATACCAAAACTATTATTTCGAATGACATATAACTTTCAAAATGCCTATTTTGGACCGTTTTTCTGAAATTTTAACTCGATCCTCACCGTAACACCCTAATTACTTTTCCGCTGCCACTAAACAAATTAGGGGGTGTTACAATGGAGTTCACCAATACTTACCCAAAGACATTTCACCCCCATTAATCGAGCTCTGCTTATTCTTTAAGCAGATTTGTGCTCGAAATTTGACGCAGCAGGACATGGAGAAAGCTAAAAAACAAATGCTCGATGTTATGATTAAATTAGAGAAAATATTTCCCCTGTTTTTTTTGACATAATGATTCATTTGGTTATGCATTTACCCGATGAGGCTATTCTAGGTGGCCCTGTTTACTACAGGTGGATGTATCCATTTGAAAGATACATGAAGAAGCTAAAAAATTATGTCCGAAATAAAGCCAGGCCTGAAGGTTCCATAGCGGAGGGTTATGTTGCAGAAGAAGCATTAACTTTCTGCTCGCGTTATCTTAAGGATGTCGAGACGAGATTTAATCGTCCTGACAGAAATGACGACGGTGCACCTAAACAACCAGATAAATTCTAGGTGTTCCAGTCAGTATGCAAACCGGTGGGTAGATGTGTAGATACTCAGATGAAGCCAGATGTTATGCAGGCAGTTGTATGGTTTATACTTAACAACAGTCCTGAAATCGACGCAGACATCCAGGCGTACAAAGAGTATGTTTCTTCTTTTTTATATTTTGAAGAACCCTTTTTTTTGCTAAGTTATTTGTTTTCGATGACTTATTCTAATATCATGAACTTTTGCAGTGAATTTCCTAACAAGAGCGTGGAAACAAGCTTTCCTCCCTGGTTCAATCACAAGGTAAACACATTAGATATATTACCTTGTAGTCCAGAGTTTTTGCTCATCTGAATCTGTTTGTATCTCTTTCGTAGATCCGTGAAAAGAGCGTGGCAAAAGACCCAAGCTGTAGTCCCGAGTTATTCTCTTTGGCATGTGGACCTTCATCGCGTGCATTTACATACCCCGCTTGCATAGTTAACGGTGTGAAGTTTTTGGTGCATGAGCGCGATAAACTTCATACCACTCAATGCAGTGGAGTTTCAACACCCGGGCCTGATGGAGAAATGTATTATGGTCAACTGGAGGAAATTCTGGAGCTCGATTATTTGGGCGACCGAAAGGTTGTGTTGTTCCGGGTTTTATGGTTCGACACCCGTAACCCTAATAATAACCCTACGGCACACTCTAGGCGTTCTTACATTGAACGTGGCATACGCCATATTTTGACTGATAAAGATGCTTTTAGAAATCAACAATACATTCTTGCGACACAAGCAACACAAGTCTTCTACCTTGAAGACCCTGCTAGATGACCACCTCATTGGAAGGTCGTTGAAGATGTTCATCATCGGAAGATCTGGGATCGGGATGTGGTAGATTCTGATCAAGATGTTATACATGGTAGCAGTTCATCAGATGTTGCATTGTCTGTTGGTTTGCCTGGTTTGGAGTCTGCGAATTTGAGTGTAAATCATGAATCAACAGAAGTGTACGCCCCACCAAATGATGCTGAAGAAGATGCTGATTTTGTTAATAATGAAGATGATGTCGTTGCTCATGTCCTTGATGATGATGATGTTGACGTGTCTGATGATGATGATGAAGTGAACCCAACGATTGTTGTTGAAGAAGTTTTATCTAGCGATGATTCGGATGATGACAATTGTTCTTAATTTGTAATTTGAATTAAATTGTTACTATATGTTTAAACGTGTTCCTTTTATTTGAATGAAATTGCATGTTATGTTATGTTTAAATGTGTATATTTATATGAATGTGTGTATTAGTATTAATTGGTCCACGAAATTGTGTGTTCTTGTACTTGTAATTTTACAGATGGCGTGTGTAGCTCCCCAGTCACACGGCGGGGATGCCGGTGGTGATCCACCACGACAGCCCTATTTTACTACGCCGGGCTACTGTGCAAGTAAGAAATTGTGATGTTTATTTTAAGTTTTTTATTGATAAAACTATTTTTTTTACTTGTATTTTCACGACTCAATAACTTATGTTTGCAGGTTCGATGTCTCTTAATACATCAAACGCCTCATTAAGGAAGGCGCGTAGAGCGAACGGTGATCGTCCTTTGCCGATCAGCTTTGACCATAATGATATGGGCACCTTTACGCCTGTGGGCAGGTATGCCGGGATGTTCGGTAGTCTTTTGGGGGAAGTAGTTAGTCCACTTCCCTTTGACTGTGAGTGGCACGAGATTCCGGCACCTCTTAAGGCTCACATACTGCCCGTTCTCGAGGTATTAATTGTTTATTTTATTTGTATTCTTATGGTTATCGACCGTTTAGATATGCGTGTTATATTTAAATTGTTTGTTTATTTAAATGCGTATATTTATTTGCAGAATTATTTCGAGCTCGCGGGTTGGTTAGACAGCCAGGACCTAGTGAGGGTTGGGGAGAATGAATATAGGGTGGGGGAACGGGTATCTCTTGGGATTCAACTTCAGCTCCGGCTACTATGGCGCAAACATAAGCACAGGTTGAAGAAAGATTACTTTGACGCACAGCCGCAGGTCGAGACGGCAAGGCAAAATCCGCCGCCGTCGACAAGTAAAGATTGGGGTACCCGAAGCCGAGAGGAGTGGGAGTCGTTGGTCGACTGGTGGTCGGCTCCTAAACGAATGCAGAGATCTGCAAAAAATGCAGAAAATCGAGCAAAGAACAAGTCTACAACCTACCAAGGGAGGAAGTCGTTCGTACAAGGACGAACCGAGCACGTAAGACTCATTATAATTTTTTGATTTTCAAATGTGTATATAATGTTTATATATAACTCGTTATTAATTTATTTTATGTTGTATGTATAGCGGGTTAGGAATAACGGGCAGGATGAAGAACTGGTGGAGACATATCGGAGAGGCCATGCAAATAAATCGGGCGTGTTTAAAAGTAAGGAAGACGAGCAGGCTTATGTAAGTAATTTATCTCTTAACATGCGTCACTAATATTTAGTTACTTTTTTTTTTTTTTTTTTTTTTTTTACTTACACAGTTGAAGATGAAGGATATCTGGGGTAAAGTTAAAGCCGGTACGCTCCCGCCGATGACTGAGAAGCAAGTACTCGATCAGGCAGCCCATAGTGAAAACCGACAAAATTTTAGGGGCGTTGGCAGAAAAATGCCGGGCGAAGGCAAAGCTTCATCGAGGTCGGCACATCAGCCGCTTGCACCAAACTATGCTACTGAGGAAGCTGTTTCGGCGGTGTTAAGGACAAAGGAACAAGAGTATGACTTGTTGAGGAGGCAAAATGAAATGTTACAACAGCAGCTCCAACTGCAGCATCTTGAGCTCCAACAGCAGCGCTCTCGACAAACGGGCATCGAATCTTGGATAGGGCAGGTTATGAGCTACTGCAACACCCAAGGTAATCCGCTTCCCACTAACTTTCCCACATTTTCCCCAACGCCCCCAATGCCCCCAATGCCCCCATTTCCCAACCTAAATCCCGGCCCTAATTCGTTTGACAATTGTTATCGGCCCGTCTTTCCCGGCTCTACTTCATGCCCGGGCTCTAGTTCTAGCCAGGGTCCTCCTAGTCCTAATTATGAAATGCCGCCACCCGACCTTAACCGATTCGTAAGACAAATGAATCCTCATTTGAGCCACGTTCCCGATAATTTTAATGCTAGTGGTGGTGAGGAGGGTGAGGAGGGTGAGGAGGAGGGGGATGAGGAGTCGGAATTTGTATGAGTATTTGGCATTGTATCGTATTTCTTATTAGTTATGTAATGAAAGAATATATTGCCGAATTTTGGTTTGTTTTTGTATAAAGTTCGTATTTGTTAGTTTAATTAGTATTTGTATCATATTGTCGAATTGGTATTGCGGATATTGGTTGATTTACAGGTGTAATGGTAGGTTTTTTCCGGAAAAAATTCCGGAAAAAACCTGGAAATGCAGGCTGCTGCTGCATTTTTTTTTTGCATATTTGACAGTTTGGGTCGACATTGTCAACCCAAAGTACAAAGAAAAAATCGACCCAATTTGTTGAAATGGCACATGAGCAGTGCGTGTGTTATTTTAATAATTTAAACTTTGGCACGACAATATCGTGCCAAAGTTTATTTTATAATTTATTTTTTGCAATTAAAATAACTGATTTATAAAAAAGAAAAATACTTTGGCACGACATTGTCGACCCAAAGTTAATTTATTTTGCATAATTAAATAAACGATTTAATAAAATAAAAAAAGTTTTGGCACGAGATTGTCGACCCAAAATTAATTTCCAAAGTTGACTGGTTTGTGGGCCCCTTTTGTTTTGTCGACCCAAACCTATGGATTTTTGTCGAGACAAATCTGTTTGGGACGGAATCTTTGGCACGACAGATAAGGGTCGACATTGTCGAGACAAAGGGTTTGTCTCGACTTTTCTTTGTAGTTTGGCACCACATTATCGTGCCAAACCTTTCATTTTTTTTGTAGTGTGTTCAACATATACCCCAAACTTTTGAATTTCGACATTTGTGTGTATTTGCTCAATTAAAATGATCATTTTACTCTTCACACCCTTATATTTTGTAACCAGTTTTTTGACAGTGAAGGGTAAAATGATCATTTTACATGAACAAAAAACACACAAACTAAACAAATAGCTTAGGGTATATAATAACAAAAAATAAAAAATGTTACACACAATTATAAAAAGTGACAAGTTAGATACATTCCTATGTAATTATCCTTAAAAAATGCATATACAAATCATAACATAGGCGAAACATATTATGAAATTTACCCGAGCATAAGAATAAGACCATGCGTAATAGATGACCAACAACCGAGTCTTCGCTGCCACCTTGGCATGCAAGACATGTCCTACATTATTAAGGTCACCCCGGACGACCGAGTCTTCGGTGAAACAAGGGATAACTCGGTCGTGCAGACGACTGAGTTGGGATTTTTGTTGCGTGTGAGTGTGTGTCTATTAAATTGTTTTTTTAAGGTATATTTGTGTTTAAGTGAGGCAAGTTTTGGTTGTGAAGTTAGTAACTTTATTATACTAAGTTGGTTGTGAAGTTGGTTGTAAGAATAGAAAACTGACTTACGCACCCTTATCACATTTGGGGCTTGTTTGTTTAAATTTTGTATTAAGTCGTGTTTAAATAAGAGATGACTTAATGCAAATACCCTCAGTTTTATCATATTATATTTTCAGACATCTATCTCTATTAAGTATAAAAAAACAATTTCATTATGACTTTCTAAATTCAATTTTTGTTTTCATATAAGTCGATAAAGACACTTTCAAACACCACCTTGGTCTAACAGAGATGATCACAGCACAGTTAAATTTTGCACGCAATTTATATCTAAATGTCAACGACAACAACAAAAAAAGTATAACATGTGACGTTGTACTTGTGATTTAATTTGTCACATGACTTGATTCCAGTTAGTTGTTTACATTAAAAAAATGAAGTCTTACAAACAAGATAAGTAAACCCTTTACTGGATCTAATCGTCTATGCAGGGAAAACCAATCAGTTTGTGATCACACTTACAGAACATAACGATACAAAGTCGCGAACAACTTAAACAATGTCGTTTTCAGGGCTAAACCTTGAAAATCTTCTAATTCCACTGGAGGAGATCACTTTGGCCACCAAAAACTTCAGCAACGAAAATGTGATCGCAGATGGTAAATTTAGTGTGGTTTACGAAGGACAACTAAATGAATTCTGGAAAAACCGCACGGCTGCCTTTAAACGCTTTAATGAGGGTCGTCGTCAAGGAAAGGAGGAGTTCCTCAACGAGCTTAAGTCAATGGTAGCCTTGCTGACCATCTTCTAGACCCGGAAAAGAGGAGCTGTCTAATGTGGTCACGTCATCTAAAGATTTTCCTAGATGTAGCAAAAGGACTCAACTACCTTCACTCGGGTCCTGGGGAGTGCGGGAGAGTAATACACGGGTCTGTTCTGCCCTCAAACATATTGTTAGATAAAAGTTTGAAAGCCAAAATATGTGGCTTTAATTTTTCAGCATTAATCCCTCGTAATCAGCCACGTCAACAGGTCTATAAACCTGCTACTTTTAAGAGCGATTATATGGATCCCATTTACTTAGCAACCGGTTTTCTTAAAGCAGAATCTGATGTTTACTCATTCAGTGTGCTATTGTTCCGTAATAGGATTGACTCGTTGGTTGATCCTGTTATTAGAGATCAGATTGGTAGTCCTTCTTTCCATAAGATTAATGAAATTACAAGTAAATGCATTAGTTACACCATAAAGGATCGCCCTACCATTGACACGATCGTCAGAACAATTGAAGAAGCATTGGCTATTCAGGTAGGTAGTCTCTTTTCATTTAACCGTTTTCAAGGATATCTAGTTTCATACATAACAAAGAAAAAGTACTATGTATGTTGATCAAACTAATTCAAGATATATAAAGTGTTGTTCCTTTGTAACACAAAATTTTCTTTATCGGAAGCAGCAAGTTTTTCAAAAGGAAAATAAAGCAGCACTAGTCTGAGATAGTACTTAGAAAAAAAATGGATCCCCTTTAGAAGTAGTTTAAGTCTAGCAAAGCAAAATGCTAAAAAAAAAAAAAAAAAAAAAAAACGAACGAAGTCCCGATACCTTGTCAAAAAGAGAATAATATAACAACGGACTTTGTCTGTTTATATTCACAGAAGCAGGAAGCTGTTTCTACTAAAAGAACTGGTGAATATGAAAATCCAAGAATATTTCTTATTCCGTTGGAGAAGATCAAATTGGCTAGCGGAAACTTTAGCCCAGAATCTTTGCTCCAACATGGTATTAATGGTGAAACTTACATAGGACAACTCTCTGATCGCTGGAAAAACCACCACGTAGTAGTTATCAAATCTTGTAATATCCATATTCCATACATTGGTTACTCTGGTGATATTGAGCTAGGAAAGCACATGTTCCGCAATGAGTTTCATACAGTATCGAGATTCCACCATGAAAACATCATCCCTTTCATTGGTTATTTTGATGAAGGCAATAAGCTGATTCTAGTTTACGAGCATCCTATCAATGGTAGCCTTCTTGATCATCTCCAAGATCCAAGCAAGTCACGTTGCATAGCATGGGAACAACGCCTCAAGATTTGTCTAGGGGCTGTGATAGCAACAAAGATAGTAATCTTCCAGATTCTATATAAAGAATGAAGAAGAAATTAGTAACACAATGATATTTCAAAAGGGATTTGTTATAGAAATATGGATTGTATGTTACAATCGTGATACATAATTGAGAGAGAGAAGTTCTAAAACTGTTACAAGACTGAATGAGTACAAATGAGATAGGAAAATGGTATTTATACAAAGGAAATGTGATGGAAGATAAGTTGGGGTTGCAACAGCTTTTCCCGCCAAAAGCTGTTATTTGACTTTCTTGATGTTTGACTTTCCAATTCTGACTTTAGTTGACCAATTGACCTTTTTATTCATATAAATATCCTCCCCTTCACTAAATTCTTGTCCTCAAGAATCAATTGGGAACTCAGGAAATCTCTTGGCTATGTCACTTTGTAGCTCCCAAGTAGCATTAGCTTCTGACCCATTAGTCCATTGAATCAGCACAAAAACTTCAGCTTTGTTCCTCGCCTTACCAAGCTTCCTGTCTAAGACCTTGAGTGGAACTTGCAAAACTTCTCCTTGTTGATTACAGATGGGGAGTGTAGGAGTAGCATTTGGAATAGGACCTTTGAACAACTTTAGCTGTGAAATGTGAAAGACTGGGTGGATTTGTGAAGTAGCAAGCAATGATAATTTGTAAGCCACCTTCCCAACCTTAGCAATTTCTGAAAAGGCCCAAAGTACTTAGTTATACCCATTGACCAGCTTCAAATTCCCTATCTGTCCTCCTTTTGTCAGCACTGGTTTTCATTTTCTGTTGAGCTCTGTGCAAGTGGAACTTCAAGAGGTTGACAGCTGCTTCTCTAGCACCCAAAGTCCTATCCACTGCATCAACATTGCTTTGACCTTGAACATAAGAAATAGGGCTTGTTGGAGGCTGACCATACACTATCTCATAAGGGGTTGTTTGGACATAGGTATGGAAATTGGTGTTGTACCAATATTTAGCCAAGGGTAACCATTTGGACCATTCCTTGGGCTTCTCTCCTGTCATGCACCTGAGGCAAGTCTCCAAACATCTGTTGACCACCTCAGTCTGACCATCACTTTGTGGGTGATAGGCAGTGGAGAAATGCAGGCTAACATGTAACAACTTAAATAGGTCTTTCCAAAACAGACTTAGAAAGATCTTATCCCTGTCACTTACTATAACTTTTGGAAGCCCATGAAGTCTGTACACATTATCTAAGAACACATTGGCCACTTGAACTGTTGTAAATGGGTGACTGAGAGCAATGAAGTGACTATATTTGTTGAGTCTGTCTACCACAACTAATATCACAGATTTACCACAAGACATAGGTAAACCCTCTATAAAATCCATGAAAATCTCAGACCAAATCAAATTAGGAACTGGTAGTGGCAAGTAAACCTGCATAAGCAGCCAAATCTGGTTTACTCCTTTGGCAGACATCACAAAGTGCCACAAAAGTTTTCACATCTTGCCTCATTCCCTTCCAATAACACATGCCACTGAGTCTATTGGTGGTTACAGTACTCCCTGAATGGCCTCCTACTGAATCATTGTGAAAGTGCACCAAGAGGAGCTTGTTTTAATTCCTTATCATCTCGTACTAACAGCTTCCCTTTCCTTCTTAACTGCCCATTAGACCAAGTGTAATGCTTTACAACTTCCCCTTGTTATCAAGGCCTGCAAGTTAGCATCCTAAGTCCAAGTGTTTTCTATTTTGGCCAGCAAATCAGTTGCAATAACTGACTACTGGTTGGGATTCTAGACAAAGCATCCGCTGCACAATTTTCACTGCCCTTTTTATAAATGATCTCATAGTCAAAGCCCATAAGTTTAGGTAGCCACTTCATTTGTGCAGGAGTTGTAATCCTCTGATCAAGCAAATACTTCAGGCTGAAATGCTCAGTTATAATTTTAAAATGCTTTCCCAAAAGATACCCTCTCCACTTATCTAAAGCTTGAATGACTGCTAGCAATTTTCTCTCATAAGTGGACAAGGTTTGGTGTCTTGGTGATAGGGTTGTACTGAAGTAAGCTATGGGATGACCACCTTGTTGAAGCACTGCCCAAATTCCACCACCTGAAGCATCTTTTTCAACTATGATTTCTTCATCAAAATTAGGTAGCTTGAGCACACGTGCCTGAATCATTGCTTGTTTATGTTGGAAAATTTAGTGCACTTGAGGGATTAATTCACACCTGGTAATGGGCTTGGAGGTACGGAGTGTACACCCATTAGGTCAACGTTTACCTTGACTCAAATTAAGTGGTTTGTGGTTCTGCTGCTAGTGTAAATGATAATACTGCTGATGCAGATCATTCTGCTGCTAGTATTATTCATTGTGCTGCTGATGCAGAACATTCTGCTGCTAGCGTTAAAGATTCTACTACTAGAACAATTCATTGTGTTGCTAGGCAAGAGATTCTGCTGCTGGTAATGCAGAAAGAATTTGTAACTAACTTTGACCTATTTATGGGAAGTTTCAAATTCGTAATTAAGACCTTAATTATCTGGTCTTGTAACCACTATGGCTAGAATTAAGGATAATTATGTGGAGATTAATCGGCCAATTAATTCTCATAATTCCTTTGAATAGTTTTGAGTATTCTCTAACTTAAATAGAGATTAACAGATCCGCATGAGATAGACAGAAAACCTAAGAACTTGAAAGCAATTCGGTTCTTGATTTGTGCCTAAAACAAGAACATCACTTGGTCTTATCTCATAGAGATATTCGTGTAACCCAGGCATAGGGTCGAATAGTTTCTATTGGAAAGTTATTACACGATTTCAAGTGAATATCCGGTACATTGATTATCTTTACCCTTATCTGGGAACACAGCAACAACCAAACATAAACCAACCAACAATCAATAGAAACTATTCTAGTGATAATCAATGGCTGCTGCGATGAGGCATATGGCTGCTAACTTTTCCAAACTGGAAAAGTTTGAAGGTGTTGATTTCAGAAGGTGGCAAAAGAAGATGCACTTCTTGTTGTCAAGCATGAATGTTGTGTATGTGCTGACCACATCCATTCCTGAAGATCATGGGGATGATGCTACTATGGAACAGATAAGGAATAGGAGCAAATGGGAGAATGATGACTATGTTTGCAGAGGGTTAATCCTCAATGGTATGTCTGATTCTTTTTTTGATCTTTATCAAAATGTTGAATCTTCTCAAGAACTGTGGGATTCCTTGGAAGCCAAATACATGGCTGAGGATGCATCAAGTAAGAAGTTCCTTGTAAGTAATTTTAACAATTACAAAATGGTCGATTCTAGACCTGTCATGGAACAATATAATGAACTTCTTAGTATACTTGGTCGATTCACACAACACAAGATGAATATGGATGAGGCTATTTCAGTCTCTTGTATCATCGATAAATTACCTCCTTCTTGGAAAGATTTCAAGCATATGCTAAAGTATAAGAAGGAGGAATTAACTCTTGTTGAGTTGGGTAGTCATTTGCGCATTGAGGAATCACTCAAAGCACATGAAACTGACAAGCCAAAGAGCAGCAATGCTGCTGGTCCATCAGTTGTCAATTTGGTGGAGCATAACAACTCCTCCAGGAACAATGACAACAAGGGCAAACGTAAGCATCAGGATAACACCAAAACTGATCCTAACAAGAAGTCAAAAGCTACTTGTTGGAAGTGTAGTAAATTTGGACACTTCCGGAAGGATTGTAAAGGTGTTAAAATTGGCAATAAAACCAATGGATCAGGCACGAGTGGATCTGGGAGTGGTAATTCCCTGAAAGGTCAGAATATATTTGATAAGTCTTTTGAGATTTATTATGTTACATATATATCTGATGTGTACTTTGTGCAGGATGATGATGTTGCGTGGTGGGTTGACTCTGGAGCAACAACTAATGTGTGTAAAGATAGAAGCTGGTTCAAGACCTACGAGTCAATGAATGATGGTTCTATTCTTCATATGGGAAATGAGTCAACTGCCCTGGTGCATGGAAGAGGATGTGTGGATTTGAAGTTTAGTTCTGGAAAGATTGTTTCTTTGTTTAAAGTTTTACATGTTCCTGTTATTAGAAAAAACTTGGTTTCTAGTAGTATTTTGAATAATTGTGGTTATAAACAAGTTATTGAATCTGATAAGTTTGTTTTGTCTAAACATGGTGTGTTTATTGGCTTTGGTTATTTATGTAATCGTATGTTCAGACTTAATATTGCTCATGATATGGTTAATTCTGCTTTCATGTCGACTTCTAATTTAAATGATTCAACCCTTTGGCATGCTAGACTTGGCCATGTACACTTTAAAAGAATGCAAGATATGTCTAAGGATGGGTTAATCCCAGCATTTGACATGGACACTGAAAGGTGTAAAACTTGTATGATGAACAAGATAACTAAGAAACCATTTCAAAGTGTGAAACGTGAAACTAAAATATTGGAACTGGTTCACAGTGACTTATGTGATTTACATGCTACTCCCTCTTTGGGGAATAAGAAATACTTTGTGACTTTTATTGATGATGCTTCTAGGTTTTGTTATGTTTATTTATTACATACTAAGTATGAGGCATTAGATAAATTTAAAGTATTTAAAACTGAGGTTGAATTGCAACAAGAGTCCCTGATCAAGAGATTAAGGACTGATAGGGGAGGTGAGTACATGGATACTCTGTATTTCTAGTCTGTTGGTATAATCCATGAAACGACTGCTCCCTATACTCCTCAGCAAAATGGTATTTCTGAAAGGAAAAACAGGATGCTGAAGGAGATGGTTAATTCCATGTTGTCCTATTCTGGGCTGAGTCAAGGGTTCTGGGGTGAAGCTATGTTAACAGCTTGCTATTTATTAAATAGAGTTCCCAACAAAATGAACAAGACAACCCCTTATGAACTCTGGACTAAAAATAAACCCAACCTGAATTATCTCAGGGTTTAGGGTTATAGGGCAGTTGTAAGACTCCCTGATCCAAAGCTAAAGACTTTGGGTGAAAGAGGCATTGAATGCATCTTTGTTGGATATGCTGAGCATTCCAAGGCATATAGGTTCTATCTTATTGAACCTAATGAATCTGTTTCAATTAACTCTATTATTGAATCAAGGGATGCCATCTTTGATGAGAATAGATTCTCATCAGTCCCTAGACCTAGTCAGAGGATTCCTAATGGAACTAATGAGGTTGGTGTATCTGAGATCTCTGATGAGGTCCCTGATGAGGCTGTGGTTCAACAACCTGAACCTGAGCTCAGAAGGAGCAAAAGGGTTAGGACTCCAAAGTCATTTGGACCTAAGTTCCAATTATACTTAATTGAAGGAACAAGGGATGAGGTCTCTGACCAACACTCCTATTGCTTTAATGTTGAGGATGATCCCAAAACATTTGATGAAGCAATGAAGTCCCATGATGTTGCTTTCTGGAAAGAAGCAATAAATGATGAAATGGATTCCATCATGGGCAACAACACTTGGGTGTTGCTTGATCTACCACCTGGTTGCAAGCCTCTAGGCTGCAAATGGATTGTCAAAAGGAAAATGAAGGTAGATGGAACTATTGAAAAGTTCAAGGCTAGATTAGTCATTCAAGGCTTTAAACAAAAGTCAGGAATAGACTACTTTGATACTTATGCCCCTGTGGCTCGTATCAGTACCATAAGATTGCTAATTGCTTTGGCATCAATTCACAATCTGATTATTCATCAGATGGATGTGAAGACAACTTTCTTGAATGGTGAATTGGATGAGGAGGTTTACATGAACCAACCTCAAGGCTTCATCATGCCTGGCAATGAAAACAAGGTGTGCAAACTGATTAAGTCCTTATATGAACTGAAGCAGGCACCTAAGCAATGGCATCAAAAATTTGATGAAGTGGTTTTGTCTAGTGGTTATTTACTTAACCAGTCTGACAAATGTGTATATAGCAAATTTGATGAATCTGGTAAAGGAGTCATCATTTGTCTATATGTTGATGACATGTTGATCTTTGGCACTGACCAAAATCAAGTTGACCTGACAAAGGAATTTTTGTCATCAAGGTTCTCCATGAAGGATATGGGGGAGGCAGATGTTATCCTTGGTATAAGGATTAAACATGAAAGTAACAAAATTTCTATCTCTCAGTCTCATTACATTGAGAAGGTGTTGAGGAAATTTAATTACTTTGATTGTACTCCAGTGAGTACTCCTATGGATACAAGTGAGAAGCTCATGCCTAATACTGGTAAGGCTGTATCTCAACTTGAGTATTCGAGGGTAATTGGATGCCTAATGTATGCCATGACTTGTACAAGACCTGATATTGCATTTTCTGTGGGAAAATTGAGCAGGTATACTAGTAATCCTAGTGCTCATCATTGGCAAGCAATTCAGAGGGTACCAAAGTATTTGAAGAGAACTATGGATTATAGTCTCTCATATACTGGTTATCCTTCAGTATTAGAAGGATACACTGATGCAAGTTGGATTAGTAACACTGAAGACAATTCGTCTACCAGTGGCTGGGTATTCCTACTTGGTGGAGGTACAATTTCTTGGGCATCCAAGAAGCAAACTTGCATCACCAGTTCAACCATGGAATCTGAATTTGTGGCCTTAGCTGCTGCTAGTAAAGAAGCTGAATGGTTGAAAAACTTGCTTCTTGAGATTCCATTGTGGCCTAAACCTATAGCACCTATTTCTATCCGTTGTGATAGTGCTGCTACATTGGCAAAGGCTTATAGCCAAATGTACAATGGGAAGTCTAGACACTTAGGTGTCAGGCATAGCATGATTCGTGAGCTTATCATGAATGGGGTGGTATCTATAGAGTTTGTTAGATCTCAACAAAACTTAGCTGATCACTTGACGAAGGGTTTGGCTAGAGACTTGGTTTTAAAGTCTGTTAAAGGGATGGGTTTGAAGTCCAACTTAGTCGCTGAATGCTAAGACACCCGACTCCCTCCTGAGGAAACTTGGGAGTTGAGTTCAATGTGGAAAGCTGAACATTTAGTGAACTGGAGCACATGTTTATTAACATCCCAAGGTTGTGCTTAGAACCTGCTGAAAAGGAGGATGAAGTCTTTACTTCTCAATGGTTATTTTCTTTGAAAAAGTGCTAAGCAGGAGCATGAATAAAGAGGAACCACCTATGTAAATGTTGAAGTTTTTCCGCTTCAGGAAGCTTTGGACTTTTAGCTTTTACAACATTTATGAATTGGATATGGACACATGGCTTGTATAGTGTCAGGAGCATTTAAGTGTTTGAAACTTGTGTGTATTTTATCTTCAGGTATTCAAATGGGTTGAAGGGTTCAATTCTTAGAACACCCTGATTCTCGAATATTTGAACGTGTAATGTACTAAGATGAGAATTCAATCTTCAAGATATTTTCATTTATGCACATGTTTGTTTTATGTTTATTTTCATGCAAAGGAAGTGAACTAAATTTGGGGAGGATTGTTGGAAAATTTAGTACACTTGAGGGATTAATTCACACCTGGTAATGGGCTTGGAGGTACGGAGTGTACACCCATCATGTCAATGTTTACCCTGACTCAAATTAAGTGGTTTATGGTTCTGCTGCTAGTGTAAATGATAATACTGCTGATGCAGATCATTCTGCTGCTAGTATTATTCATTGTGCTGCTGATGCAGAACATTCTGCTGCTAGCGTTAAAGATTCTACTGCTAGTACAATTCATTGTGCTGCTAGGCAAGAGATTCTGCTGCTGGTAATGCAGAAAGAATTTGTAACTAACTTTGACCTATTTATGGGAAATTTCAAATTCGTAATTAAGACCTTAATTATCTGGTCTTGTAACCACTATGGCTAGAATTAAGGATAATTATGTGGAGATTAATCGGCCAATTAATTCTCATAATTCCTTTGACTAGTTTTGAGTATTCTCTAACTTAAATAGAGATTAACACATCTGCATGAGATAGACAGAAAACCTAAACACTTGAAAGTAATTCGGTTCTTGATTTGTGCCTAAAACAAGAACATCACTTTGTCTTATCTCATAGAGATATTCGTGTAGCCCAGGCATAGGGTCGAATAGTTTCTATTGGAAAGTGATTACACGATTTCAAGTGAATATCCGGTACATTGATTATCTTTACCCTTATCTGGGAACTCAGCAACAACCAAACATAAACCAACCAACAAGTTAAGTGTGTCAAAGGCTGTTTGAGCTGTTTGTCCCCACTGGAAGGAATTCTTCTTCAACAACTGGGTGAGTGGGTGACTGATGACTGCATAACCCTTAATGAACCTTCTGTAGTAACCTGTCTAGCCCAAGAAACCCCTCAATTGTTTGATGTTGGTAGGTTGTGGCCACTGTTTCATTTCCTCAATCTTAGATTCATCGGTTGAAACCCCTTCACAAGTGATTACGTGACCCAAATACTCCACCCTTTCTGCTGCAAAAAACACATTTGGACTATTTGGCATAAAGGGTGTGGCTCCTCAAAACCTCCAAGACCAACCTCAAATGTTCATGATGACTCTTCAAATCCTTGCTATACACTAAAATATCATCAAAAAAATACCAAAACAAACTTCCTTAGGTACTTTTTGAAGACATAATTCATCAAATCCTGAAATGTTGAAGGTGCATTTGTGAGTCCAAAGGGCATTACTAGGAATTCATAATGACCCTCATGAGTCTTAAAAGCTGTTTTGCTCAATATCCTCTAGCCTCATTCTTATCTGATGGTAGCCTGAGATCCAACTTGGTGAAATACTTAGACCCCTGCAACTCATCAATCAGCTCCTCAATTATTGGGATTGGAAGCTTATCTTTGATGGTTTGAGCATTCAGTTTCCTATAATCAATGCACATTCTCCAGCTGCCATCCTTTTTTTTAACCATGACCACTGGTGATGCAAATGAACTTTGGCTTCCCTTTATTACCCCTGAGTCTAACAATTCCTTAACCATGGCTTTTATGGCATCCTTCTGAGTAGGTGGATGCCTGTAGGGTCTCACATTAACTGGTATAGATCCTTCTTTCATAGTGCCTGATGGGTGGTAAGGAAGTTGGTAAAGCAAACACATCCTCATAATCCTGCAACAACTGAGTAATTGTTGTATCTTTGTTGTCCACATCAGTAGCCTGCAACATTTCCATTTCAACCATTGGGTAGACACAAAGTACCATTGAGGACAATTTAGCTGTAGCAGTTGGTAGTTTCTTGCCCTGCATCCATTGTAGTGTGGACTTTTGTGTACCTCTAAGAGTAACCTTCCTACCCTTATGGTTAAAAGTCATCCTTAGTTCTATGAAGTTCCATAGAATATCTTATAAGGTAGATAACCATTGAACCCCAATAACCATTTCACAACCCCCCAAAGGAACTAACATAGCATCAATTGTAAAGGTTTCACCCTGCAACTGCCAAGTAAAATTTCTACAAACTGAAGTGCTAGTCAAATGATTACCATCTGCCACATCCACTTGCAAAGGGACTGTAGCAGTAATTCTACACCCCATCTTTTTAGTTGTGTTGGTGTCAATGAAATTGTGTGTGCTACCTGAATCAACTAGGATATGGATCTTATACTTCCCAACATGACCACAAACTCTCATGGTTTGAAAGTGAGGAATTTCAGTCAAGGCATGAAGGGAAATTTCAGGTGTGATTTGTGGTGTGAACTCAATCAACTCTCCTGTTTCTTCCTGTGTTTGGTGCTCACAATAATCAAGTAACAACAACTGCTCCTCCTCCTCTTCTTCACTTCTGTCCACCACAACTTCTAAAGCAAACATTTGGACACTACACTTATGACCATGGACATACTTTTGATCACAATAAAAGCAAAAATTCTTTGCTCTCCTCTCCTGAAATTCCTTTTGTGACAATTGCCTCTTAGGATAAGGTGTGTTAAAAATGCTCTTAGCTGCTAAGGTAGTGTTTGGGACAGGCAATTGTTTCACTGTTGTGCTATTTTGAGGAGTGTAGTTCTGATTGTTGGTCAAGAACCTAGGTGTGGGTAACAATAGGGGCTTATACCTCTGCTTATTCACCTTAATCATAGCTACTTGGATTTTAGACAACTCTGCTAGTGTTCTAGGCTTAAACATCCTAACAACCAACTCTACATCAGTTTGCAAACCAGCAATGTAAAAGTTTATTTGCTGATCTTTAGGAAAAATCACTCTACTCACTAATTTTTCAAATGCATTCTGATATTCCTCAATAGTGCCTACATGCCTAACATTCTTTATATCAGCCATAGGATCATCAAAAGCATTGCCAAACCTTTCAAGAATAGCAGTTCTATACATAGGCCAACTCACATTTTCACCCATAATTTGCACAAACTATCTATGCCACATACTAGCAATATCAAAGAGGTGAATAGAAATGAGTTATACCTTATGCTGATTTGGCATATTATCAATCACAAAGAACTGTTCACACTTATACATCCAGTCACTCACATTTTGGCCCCCAAACTTTGGAAACTCAAGCTTGGTCATTCTGGAGAACTGTGTGGACCCCTACTTGTTCCTTCAACATCTGATCTCACCCCTTCCTCAGTCCCATTGTTATGAGCACTCAAAGCTTCAGTCACAATTGTTCTCATATCATCCTTAACCCTTTCCAAGGCTGCATCAACATGAGCAGTTACCCAAAGCTTGATACTATCATCAACATGTGGTTCAATATTGGTGTTTCTGGTTCCCACAACCATGACTTCAGTTAGTTATTTTCAAGAAATGAGACAGTTACATCACAGAGTAAATCCACCATACAATTCCTAACTAACGTGTGTATTGATTGGAAAACGGAATCAAAATGAACAATGACGTATTTTGGATTGGAAAAACGGTCTAAAGTGACCAGAATTGATGTCTGTATGGTGGTGATCAATGATCAAAGATCAAGATCGAAGCGTTTGGGTGATGTAACTGAATAACGGTATTTCTCAACAAAATAACTGAATTGTAACAGTTTTCTGCCGTTAATGGTGGTTTAGGTAGCAGGATGATGCTTTGATACCATTTGAGAGCAACAAAGATAGTAATCTTCCAGATTCTATATAAAGAATGTAGAAGAAAGTAACACAATGATATTTCAAAAAGGATTTGTGTATAGAAATATGGATTGTATGTTACAATGGTGACACATAATTGAGAGAGAGAAGTTCTAAAACTGTTACAAGACTGAATGAGTACAAATGAGATAGGAAAATGGTATTTATACAAAGGAAATGTGATGGAAGATAAGTTGGGGTTGTAACAGCTTTTCCCGCCAAAAGCTGTTATTTGACTTTCTTGATGTTTGACTTTCCAATTCTGAATTTAGTTGTCCAATTGAGCTTTTTATTCATATCAGGCTGCAAGAGGACTCAAGTGCCTCCACTCGGGTCTTTGGGAAGAGAATAGAGTCGTACACTAATGACTTAGGAGTGAATTCATATTGTTGGATGAGAATATGGAAGCCAAAATTAGTGAATTTTCTTTGTCAATATTAGTCTCCAGAGATAACCCTCAACTGTCTGATGATTGGAAGCTTTCGAACCCTGGCTATGATTACAAGGATTATGAGAAATACATGGATCCCATTTACAAGCAAAGTTATGTCGTCAACAAGATGTGTACTCTTTTTGGGTGGTAATGTTTGAAATCTTAAGTGGGTTGACTACATCTAAACAAACAAGCTTTAATAATGATGATGCTAATGCTTATGCTAAACCCGACGATGATTATGGCTGTTATTATAAAAAAAAGCCTAATCTGATAAAGAGGGTCCATCGTTACTATGGTGACGAAGAAGTGTACAAATTAATTGATCCAAATATAAGAGATCAAATCGATGGCCGCTCTTTACATACTTTTGCAGAAATTGCATATAGATGCCTTAGTTACAACTTAAAGGAACGACCATCGATGAATAGGATCATCAAGAGGATTGAGGAAGCATTATACATTCAAGTAAGTATTTCCATTTATATATCAATCATGAAGTATATAACCATGAACTCAAAAAATATTAGATTCACTGATTCACTCTTAGCAAAATGGTTAAAACTTTTCTAAACAAAACGGTTTGTGCTTATATTGACAGAATCATGGAGCTACTGATTTTACCACTACAATACAATGCCACCAATATCAAAAGCTAGAAGATTTTCTAATTCCACTAAAAGAGATCAACTTGGCCACAAGTGGCTTCAGTAAGAATTATCGAATTGGCGATGGTGGATTCGGCGTGGTCTACAAAGGACGACTCTCTGAACACTGGCAAAACCATGAATTTGCCATCAAACGCCTTGATAAGACTGGTCACCAAGGAAAGAACAAGTTCCTTAAAGAACTTAGATTAATTTATAGGTTACACCATCAAAACATCATCCCTTTCGTCGGTTACTGTGATGAAGGTGATGAGCTGATATTAGTTTGTGAGTATGCTAACAATGGTAGCCTTGATCATCATCTACAAGACCCGAATAAGAGACGTCAGCTAACATGGGCAAAACGCCTCAATATATGCTTAGGGGCTGCAAAAGGACTCGAATACCTTCACTCGGGTCTTGGGAGGACAACAAAGTTATACACAGAGATGTCAAGAGTGGAAACATATTACTGGATGACAATCTAGAGGCTAAGATTTGTGATTTTTGATTGTCAAAATCAGACTCTGCAAATAATCAGCAGCAAACCAAACTGTATACAAATGCTGCGGGTACCAATTATTACATGGATCCTATTGTTGGAGTTTTATATTAATAATAAGCTATAAATAAGCTATAGAACAGTAACTTATAAAATAACGCAAAAATTGGAAAATTCTTACAACTTGTGAGGCTATGAAAAATGGAACTAAATGATCAGTAACACACCTAGCTTGTCAACAACAAGCTAGAAACCCAATTCAACTCTCCAGAACAGCTTATTCCATCTGAACTGCTTATTTGGTCCAAGTTTGACTTTTGTTGACTTTTTGATCTCTTGAATTTAGAACAGCTTATTACTAATATAAACTTACAACAAGCTATGATAAGCTTGTATAAGCTTATAGCAAGGGTAATGATGTTTTAGGGTGATTCTTAACACTAAAGAGCTTAATTCGGATTAAGAGAAAACTTGAACTTCTATTAAACTTGAAACTGAGTACACAACTGAATTAAATTGGAACAATTAGCTTAAAAAGTACTTGAATTAATAACTGGAAATTAAAATTTATAAAACTTGAACAATTAAAGTACTATACGATTAAAGGAAAATTAACTACTTTTTATTATAAGCTACATTGTGACCAATTTATACTAATTCTAAGGTGGGATATCTCTCTTATCTTCTTTTGATCATTCCTTGACCCTTGGATTGCCTTGAATCAATCTCAGTCGTTTAAACTAATTTTGGCGCCAAAATGGTTAGTGGGAAAAATCCAATTGACTGATAGCGTGTGATGGGGAAGAAGCATTAAATGCATCTTGGTTTGTTAGGAAGAGTATTGAGGAAGCTTGGAGGGGGTGGATGTGTCAGGGATAAGGGCGGTGGGTTGAGGTGGTTTTGGTTTGGCGGTAAGGGAAGAAGAAGGTGGGTTTGACTGAGGGTCAAAGTCTGGTATTTAGTTTAAGTAAAGATGGGTCGGGTTGTTGGGTTATTTGGTGGGCTTGGGTTTAAATATGGTGTGGGCTGGGTTGTTTAGTTTAGCTGGGTTGGGTTATGTTAGTAATGGGTTTTGTGAATTAGGATTTAGAATTAGATTAGGTTTAACTTTAAGGGACTATTGTTGCCAATTCTGAAAATCGAGGGACCAAGGCTGCCAAAAATGAAAATTCATTTCCAAGGACCATTTGTGTCATTTTGGTATTTTTGGGGGTTGACTTGACTTTGTCTTTGACTTTTGTCTTCACTTGATCAATTGTTGTCGATTCGATCCAAAAATATTCTTTTTTGTTCCGTTTTCAATCCTTCAGTACCTGAAGCACATAAAACACAAACCAAGGATATCTGCAATATATATTGGGTGTTTTTGGTCATTTTTGTGTCTTTTATGGGTGTAAAATGATGAGTATTTACACACTCATCAATTAACATCATAACAATTTATATGTAAACATAAACATATACATCAAAGCATTCAGTGGAATATAGGATCTAATAATTGTAATTAATTAACCAAAATAAAAGAATATGCGTACCTTTGATTTCTAGCTAAACAAGAAATCGATAATCCAAGAACTAGTAAAACCCTAACTTAGGGTTTAGGAACTCGACTAAAACTTAGTCGAATGGGTAAGATAACACAAGCAAAAGTATGTTTGATCTTCGTTCTTGTACACACGTATTACTAATGTTTCAATAAGAAAAGCTAGGTTCTTGATCACAAACAAAGCAAACACTTTTATTGTGTTTGTTTGATCGAATTCCCAAGGGTTATGGGAGGGTTCGATCGGCCAAGACACAAGGGAGGATAGAAGAGAGAAATTAGGTTTGCTAGGAATCAAGATTAGGTGAATAATGAATACAAGAGGCCTTATATTTATACACAACCAATCTTGGAGTCCAAGTTAGGGTAGGAATACCCTTCCTACCTCCATTCGGCCGACCATAGGATCCTACAGGGATTCTAGATCCTTCTTGGCTACTAATTTTATCTCTAGTCCATTAACTTGTTATTTAACGACCGTTAACTAAACCTCGTTAAATACTAACGTCCGTTAAGTGTTTATTTGTGAAATTTAATAATTAAACATAACTTATTTTATTAATTATTAAAACATTGAAACTCATACGTAAAGTGTGCAATCCCGAAGTCTCGTGTTTGAAACTGGTCATACGTATATTAATTTATATCCATAAACTTAACAGCTCCCACTTGGATATGCATTAATATAGTAATGACATTGGTTAGTCTAGCATAACACCCCAATGCCCCTAGATCGACCCTGAGTGTGGTTTCCTGAAAAAAACCTTTTGATGAATCATCATCATACTTATCCTTTTATTTCTAATACCACGTTAATATGGATATGGATCTAAGTCATTCCATAATTAACTATTCTGTTTCTCGTTATTTATAATTGATCAAGATTACCAAATCATCTGAACGTATTCCAGATAGACCTTGGGCATGTCCATGCAAACATCTTGTCAACCATACGAGGGGCCGAGCAGTATTATACTTCAAAAACAAATTTGAATGAACAAATTCTTTCTTGACTACAAGCATAACCCTTGAACTTTGCATCACCTCTGAAAATAGCCCTTATATCTACCAGTTACGGATAGCGTTAGACTATCTTACAGAAAATGAGCTACATCCGCAGCTGTTATCTGGTATCTCAAGTATGAGGATAAATATTCATGATTTACTTTAATGACAAAGATCCATAAAGTACAATCATGTGGTTGGGATCTGTCCTATATTCAATTTATCCATTATTGAATATCATGTGAATTTGGCATGTACAACACATCAATATACTTAAGTATATTCTACCAAAACTCAGATTTGCCTTAATTCAATAATTCTCTCATATTATTCATTGACAATGGACTATTTAGAATAACATAAGTTATTCATGTATTAAACATACAAATATAGGATACAATATTATAAATGAAGACAAACATAACAAAATATTTTATTTCATTAAGATAATATTGTTTACATTATCCTTTATCCAAATACTAACCACAGATTTACATGAAACTACTAGCTAAATGAAGTCCAATGCCATTGGCATGTTGAGTAAGCTTTTCCTTAGGTAAAGCCTTCGTAAAGGGATCAGCTAGATTGTCATCTGTGTGAACTTTGAGTAAATTGATTTCACCTATTTCGACTTGTTCTCGAACATAGTGATATCTTCTAGGAAAGTGTCTGGCGCCCTTCATGACTCCAGGTTCATTGGCGAATGTGACTGCGGCAGAATTGTCACAATACACATTTATAGGTAATTCAATCGATGGCATAACTCCTACCCCCGAAATGAATTTCCTTATCCAAACAGCTTCCATCGCAGCTTCCGATGCAGCAATATACTCAGCTTCTGTAACAGACATAGCTATTGTACTCTGCTTCTTGCTCTTCCAGTCTACTGCTCCTCCATTAATGACAAAGACATAACCCATCTGAGACTTCGTATCATCTTTATCAGTTTGAAAGGACGCATCACAGTAACCTGTAACACCAAGTTCTGCATCTGGATTTCCCCCATACACTAGAAACATCTCTTTTATATTCCTCAAATACTTAAGAATGTTCTTAACAGCATGCCAGTGGAGCTCACCTGGGTTTTGCTGATAATGACTGGTCATATTCTGTGCAAACGCTACATCTGGCCTTGTGCATCTTACTGCATACATGATAGATCCTACTGCTGAAGCATATGGAACTTTCTTCATGTGTGCTACCTCTTCAGGTGTTGAAGCACATAGTTTGCTACTTAAGCCATGTTCTACTTGCATTGGCAAATATCCCTTCTTGGAATTTTGCATATTGAATCTCTTCAATATTTTATCAATGTAAGCACTTTGGCTTAATCCAATCAACCGCTTTGATCTATCTCTATAGATCTTGATTCCAAGGATGTATGCTGCTTCTCCTAAATCCTTCATAGAAAAACATTTACCCAGATAGAACTTAACCTCATTAAGGCTTGGTATATGATTTCCCATGATCAATATGTCATCGACATATAGGACAAGGAAAGTAACATTACTCCCACTAGCTTTGTGATATACACATGGCTCATCGAAATTCTGAGCAAATCCAAACCTTTTGATTTCCTCATCAAATCTCTTATTCCATTGTCGTGATGCTTGCTTCAATCCATAAATGGATCTTTGAAGTTTGCATACACGGTTTGGAAATTCTGGATTCACAAACCCTTCAGGCTGTGCCATATAGATGTCTTCATCTAGGTGACCATTTAAGAAGGCAGTTTTGACATCCATTTGCCAAATCTCATAGTCATAGTATGATGCTATATCTATGAGAATCCTAATAGCTCTAATGTTAGCTACAAGAGAAAAAGTCTCCTCATAGTCAACACCATATGTTTGGGTAAAGCCTTTAGCTACCAAACGAGCTTTATAGGTGTGTACATTGCCATCCATGTCAGTTTTCTTCTTGAAGAGCCACTTACTCCCAACTACCTTAGCATTGGGAGGAAGGTCTACTTCAATCCAGACTTCATTGTCTCTTATGGATTGCATTTCCCCATTCATAGCAACCTGCCATTTATCCTTTTCAGGACTATTAATGGCAGCCCTATAACTAGTAGGTTCATCAAGATCCCCTAGTATAGTTTCCTCACACTCTACGTTAAGACATAGACGTTCAGGAGCTTTCACAGATCTTGCAGATCTTCGAATGGGAACCACTTCAACTTCAGGTGGAGGACCTAGACTTTCAGGTTCCACAGGAAGTGTGCTAGTGTTTTCAGAAGGTGATGTATCTTCTTGATCATTTTCAAGATCATAAACTCTCCCACTGAATTCTTGAGATATGAGATTCTCCTCAAAGAAATCTCCATACCTAGCCACAATGACTTTATTCTCTGGTGGAAAGTAAAAGTAGTAACCCTTTGTTTCCTTAGGGTATCCTACGAAGATACACTTAACAGATCTCTGTTGGAGTTTATCTGGTGAGTCACGTTTAACAAACGCCTCACAACCCCAGACCTTTAAGTAAGAAAAGTTGGAACCATATTCAATATGCGAACAGCAGTTTCAAGGGCATAGTCCCAAAAGGATAAGGGAAGAGTTGTAAGATTAAACATAGATCGTACCATATCTAGCAATGTACGATTTCTCCTTTCAGATACACCATTTTGCTGTGGAGTATAAGGAGATGTGAGTTGCTGGACAATTCCACACTCAGCTAGATAATCTTTAAACTCTTGGCTTAAATATTCACCACCTCTATCGGATCGAAGAGCCTTAATCTTCTTACCGAGTTGTAATTCTACTTCACTTTTGAAAACCTTGAATGCCTCAAAGACTTCATGTTTATGTTTAAGTAAATAAACATAACCATAACAACTGTAATCATCCGTAAAGGTTAAGAAGTAGCTAGCACCACGTTTTGACACATGTCTAAGTGGACCGCACACATCGGTATGTATTAATCCAAGTAGATCTGTTGCCCTTTCCAATTGATGTGAAAAAGGTTTCCTTGTCATCTTCCCAGATATGCAAGATTCGCATTTATCAAATGATTCATCATTGATATTTTGCAAAAGCCCATCATGTTGCAGCTTTTCCATGCGTTTCTTGCCAATATGTGCAAGACGACAGTGCCAAAGATAAGATGAATCCAAGTCTGACTTGATTCTCTTATTGCTAATGCTATACATAGAATTATTTCTATTGGACACATGATTCTCCATGTCAATTTCAAACACACCATTTATTGGAATTGCATTAAAGTAAAAAACATCATTTAAAGAAACCGAAATTCCATTATTAGTAAATGTGTGAACAAAACCATTATCCTTTAACAAAGAAACTGAAATGACACCCCTAATGATAGAGGGTGCATAATGACAATTATTCAAAACTAGTATTAAACCCGAAGGTAAGACTAAATCGAATGTCCCTATGGCTTCAACTGCTGCACGTATGTCATTGCCCATGTACAAGTAGCTTTCTCCATAGGCCAGCTTCCTTGCTCCTCTAAGTCCCTGTAATGTGTTACAAATATGAGTACCACATCCCGTATCATATACCCAGGAATTATACTTACGAGGAAAAGAAAATAATTCAATCATAAAAATACCTGAAGTGCTCGCGACATTCACAGCCTTCTTATTTTTATTCTTACGCAACTCCTCTAAAAGCAATGGACAGTTCCTCTTACAATGTCCTGAAGTGTTGCAGCGGTGACAAGCAGCCAAATCATTCTTGGGATTCTCCTTCTTTGGCATTTCTTGGTAGGTCATAACTTGTTTACCCTTTCCTTTGCCTTTACCCTTCTTGTTCGCATGTTGCGGTTTGTTGGGCTTATGAATCCTACCTCCTCGTACAGCTAATGCCTCAGGAGTAAGAGCCTTGCCTGGTAAACCCTTTTCATAGTCAACGAGCATTGCGAGCAATTCCATTACTGTCTTTCCCGAGCAATGCATGTTGTAAGTCGGAATAAAACCCATAAAATCCTTGTTCAAGGATTTTAAGATTTGGTTCACACATGTATCCTCAGGAACAACATAGTTGATATGTGCTAGCTGGTCCATGTAACTCTTCATGACCAACACATGATCATCTACTGGTTTACCATCCCTTTGCTTATTGCAATACAATTTTCTGATCAAATCAAAAATTGCTTCAGGGCCAGTCGATTTTTCTCCTTCAAAAATAACTTTGAAGGCAGAACTTTTATTCATGTTAGTGTTTTCGGGTAGAGCCATTTCTACCGAAAAAAGTTCAAAAGTTAGTACTTTCGATAATAAAACTTTTCAAGAAAATTAAACACCCATGGTAAATAACATTTAACCATTTAATTTTCACTGAAAACTAGGATCCAAATTGACATAGTTTCATCACATCAGCTAGGGCTGCTAGTAATAAAAGTACTCAATAAGGTACGAGTCGAACTCAATTGCCAATCTCAAATTGCAATTCCTAGAATTATGGGATTTACATATTTTGCCAACCTCAGTTGCAAATGTAAGCATGTTTTATCCCCATCTTTATGCCTTGAGTGACTAGTCCTTCTTACTATCAACTCAATTAAGTTAACCAAATTAAGAAACTACAAATATTTCCATGCTCGTCCAACGACAAATGGAGATTTACCCTTTGATTACCATCCATGCTCGTCCCACGACAACTGGAAATAGTAATCTCAGGTGTTTCCGTTTCATTTGATGGCATATAACTTAAATTAAGGGTATTTATTTTGATGTGTGTTATCAAAAATATGTACAAAGATGTCATGCATTCATCTTGTATCATATGTTTCATGTAAAAAACTTTTACTCATTAGTTTCTTTACTAAGCTTAAATCAACAAAGTTTTAATTGATGGCGTTGAGAAACTTACAACTTTGCCTTAAGATGCTTCGTACATATTATGGTTGTACTTGGTAAGTCTAATTTTGACGCACAAGCGGGCGGAGAGACAGAATGGAGTCTCTTTAAGGCCACAATTTAATGCGAAACCAACCTTATAGTTTGTCAAAATTAGGTCCGCCTTTCGACCATTTTTGTACAGTTGCATCAATCAATTAAAAGTTTAAGATTTTTAAAGCTTAAAACCATGTTTCACCATTATTAAGTCTAGTTTAATTTTTTTTTTAAATTACCCTTTGCTTACTATCATGTCACAACATATATAAACAAATAGCAATTATCAAAAATAAACGACATAAATAATGGACATGCTAAATAAATCAATTAACATGTATATATTGATCTAAGACTCCCATTGGTTTTCGAGCTAGGTACCAATGGACCACATACACCAATTACTTGGTTGCGTAAGTCCTACGATAAATATATACAATAACACACATAATTGATTGTGACGATTCAAATGGGGTCTTCCCTAATTACATAATTAATTAACTTTTTAGTAACTTTAACTTGTCAATACAATTTATTACTAAAAAACCCTAATTAATTTGTATAAATCACCAACTATAGCATGTATTCAAAAACACGTAACAATTACTTCAATTCATTTTAATCCATGACAAAACATGCATGTTTTCATCATGGATTCCACATAGCACTTATTATAAACATAATCAAGTCTATTTTACGCATATCAATTAATGACATATATCAAGTACTCATTAATTCAATCACATAAAAAAATTACATGCAACCTAGGGTTTCTACAAGTTTTACAAAACTAAAACCCTAATTATAAAATTAAAGGGTGATCGACCCTAATTAATAAAATTAGGGTTTACTAATTTTTAAAACCCTAGAACACCATAAACATGTAATAATCACAAAGATTCAATTTTATGTGTTTTGGTAATTAATTACACAGTATTAACGGCTCTTGATTCCACTGTTGGAGTTTTATATTAACATCATAACAATTTATATGTAAACATAAATATATACATCAAAGCATGCAGCAAAATATAGGATCTAATACTTGTAATTAATTAACCAAAATAAAAGAATATAAGTATCTTTGATTTCTAGCTAAACAAGAAATCGATAATCCAAGAACTAGTAAAACCCTAACTTAGGGTTTAGGAACTCGACTAAAATTTAGTCGAATGGGTAAGATAACACAATCAAAAGTATGCTTGATCTTCGTTCTTGTAAACACGTATTACTAACGTTTTAATGAGGAAAGCTAGGTTCTTGATCACAAACAAACCAAACACTTTTATTGTGTTTGTTTGATCGAATTCCCAAGGGTTATGGGAGGGTTCGATCGGCCAAGACACAAGGGAGGAGAGAAGAGAGAAATTAGGTTTGCTAGGAATCAAGATTAAGTGAATAATGAATACAAGAGGCCTTGTGTTTATACACAACCAATCTTGGAGTCCAAGTTAGGGTAGGAATACCCTTCCTACCTCCATTCGGCCGACCATAGGATCCTAGAGGGATTCTAGATTCTTCTTGGCTACTAATTTTATCTCTAGTCCCTTAACTTGTTATTTAACGACCGTTAACAAAACCTCGTTAAATACTAACGCCCGTTAAGTGTTTATTTGTGAAATTTAATAATTAAACATAACTTTTATATTAATTATTAAAACATTGAAACTCATACGTAAAGTGTGCAATCCCGAAGTCTCGTGTTCGAAACTGGTCATACGTATATTAATTTATATCCGTAAACTTAACACCTATTTACCATGGAAGTGACGTCCTCAGAACAGAGTCAGATGTGTATTCATTTGGCGTAGTAATGTTTGAACTGTTGAGTGGGATGCCGGCTTGGTATCGAAGGAGCTTTGGACATGATAAGCCACAGCCTTTAATGAGTTTTGTCCGACGCTACTATGGTTACTGAAAGGACTTGTTAATTGATCCTCAAATAAAAGATCAGATCGATAACAGTTCTTTTCATATGTTTATAGAAATTGCATATCAGTGCATTAGTTTCAATTGGAAGGAACGTCCTTCAATGGAAACGATAATAGACGAGAATGAGGAGGCACTAGATTTCCAAGTAAGAGTTTTGATCTTTTAAGTTTTAACGAATTCTAGTTTACAACAAGATAACTTTCGTTTATTTTTCATTAGGTGTATTGTTTAGTTTTACCACAAGTAAACACCTCATGTCAAGAATAAAACTTAGAAAGATCATGTCTACTTTTTTTTTCTCAAGAAAATTAATGGTTATGTTTATGTTATCAAACTTCCTCATTTAAAAGCTAATTTGTACTTAATTCAAGAGACTGCATAGGTATTTAACTCGATTAAAAGCTACTCATTCGATGTGTCTTGGACTGCTATAAATTGGAAGATATTATGATCCGATAAACCTGGTGATTATACATACATCTTCCCTATCATTGTACTTCATAGTTTTTTTTTAGAATGGCATCATTATATAGAAAAAAACCAAAGACAAATACAAGACAAAGTCAAGACAATACATGTAGGAAACGGTGTACACTTTTTATTAATAAATTAGATTACAAAGAGTAAATAACAGAAAATAAAATTAAACGAAAACAGTAAGGTTGTGCACGAGGCTCGTGTAAACACGATTCCCTTAAAACAGATTCGCTGTCTGTTTCCCAGGGTACAACGTACAAAGCTGTTGCACAGCCGGACCTGACAAAACTTGCCTGAAATATCGAAAGCAGTTGCGTGTTTCTGATCGACTTGCTGGAACTCGAATGCTGTAGAGCTGCTGCGGTTTTTCTGTGTATCCAAACCGAATGAGATGTGGTCTGTATTTATATTGAAAAGCTGTCTTGTTTTCCAAGATAAATAAGTGCCAAAAATATATACGAATCTGTTATAATAAAACAAGATATGCGTATAATATAATTATTCTGTAAAACTTATTCACCAAGTTTATATCTATTCCCAAAATAGATTGATACAGAATTTGAAAAATATGGAAACTGAGAGCCCGGATCTTGCAGCAAAAAGATACGCGCACAGGCGAATTTTCGGAGCTGCATTCGTGTCCGCAGGTCGCGCATGAGTTCAGAAGCTTCGAACCCATTTTGGCCCAGAAATCCCAAATCTGCACCCCCCCTGCGCGCGCACGTAGGAGTGGGAGCATAGCCCACCTAAAGGAATTTGATAGCAAATATCAAAATTTCTTTATAAACCACTCTCCACTTCCTTCACTAGGCGATGTGGGATAGATTTGTGTTCCATATTTTTGTGTTCCAAGTGCCTCACTTTGAGACACGATATCTCATTCATATCAACTCCAATTTTGACACATTTTAGCTCGTTGCGAAGCTCTCGTCATGGAGAACGCAAAGCTACCAAAAAATATAAGTATATATAACATATACATATATTAAAATAGTGTCCAAAATATGCAAAAATCATTTTGCAAAATCTATTTTTCCAACAATCCCCCACATGAATGGAGATCGGTCGAAAACATACACATGTTTCAGCGAAATTTCTGCGGTTAAGTCCTGCATAGGATAGGTAGGTGTGACCCTTTGAACCTTCCCTTGTGAGAGGCACTTAGTCTCCTAGATCTGAGTAGACGCGATGTCCTTGAACTCAGCATCTGTTTACGTAGATGACATTACACTTCACACAAGACTCTCCCTGACAATGTCAAGTCCTCACAGTCATGTTCGTTATGGTCATGAACACTAGCCTGGTTCTGCAAGAGCTCTTAGGAATTGCGCCCCCCACAATTCCCTTCGAAGCGACCCCACTTCTCTCTCACATAGGTGATTTCATCTTTAATCATTAAAAACATATGTTTTGTGATTTCATCTTGAATCATTATGCTTTATGATTTCATCCTGAATCAAAAGAGCCATATGTTTAACCTCTCAACAAGTCACAGTTGTTATAGGAATGGACTAGGAAGATACAGTATTCCGTAACTCCCCCACATTATCGTGACTTCCCCCACATTTCTATGATTAGGTTGTCCTATTGAACCCAGATCTTGGGATCTCCAGTCAACTGTAACACCCCCAAA
>CP139505.1:343435397-343580498 GCA_021014915.2 Artemisia tridentata subsp. tridentata | reverse complement strand
GGGATCTTACATCAACTGGGTTAGGTTTTCCTTTATAGAAACTCATTCCTTTAAGGGCTTTAGTCCCATTCCTTTAGACGACTTACTAACTAACTCTCTGCTTAAGCCTTTCGTAAGCGGATCCGCGATGTTATCCTTTGACTTCACATAGTCAATTGAGATAACTCCTGTTGAGAGTAGTTGTCGTATCGAATTATGTCGACGACGGATATGTCTGGACTTTCCATTATACATTATGCTATGAGCTCTGCCAATTGCCGATTGACTATCACAATGTATACTAATGGCCGTTACCGGTTTAGGCCACCTTGGTATGTCCTCTACGAATTGACGTAGCCATTCCGCCTCTTGTCCGCATTTATCTAACGCGATAAATTCTGATTCCATCGTGGACTTAGCTATAACAGTTTGCTTGGAAGACTTCCAAGATATAGCTGCCCCTCCTAGTGTAAACACGTATCCACTAGTCGATCTAGAATCCTTTATGTCAGATATCCAATTTGCATCACTGTATCCTTCTATAACAGCTGGATATCTTTCATAATGCAGTCCAAAATCGCGACTGTATCTCAAATAATGAAGTACCCTAGTCATAGCTCCCCAATGTGCATAACTTGGATTACTGGTATACCTACTTAGCCTGCTAACTGCATATGCTAAGTCAGGTCGGGTACTTGTCATCAAGTACATTAACATGCCAATAATTCTTGAATACTCTAATTGGGCAACACCTAAGCCTCTATTTTTAGATAGATGCTTACTGGTGTCAATTGGAGTTCTAGCTAGGCCGGAATCCCCCGCATTATGAGTATTAAGAATTTTGTCAATGTAATGTGCTTAACTTAACACAAGTCCATTTGGAGTTCGTATGATCTTTATTCCAAGGATCACATCAGCCAAACCCATATCCTTCATGTCAAACTTTGATTTCAACATGTCTTTAGTAGATTTGATCATCTTGTCGTTACTACCAATGATAAGCATATCATCAACATATAAACAAAAGATTACATATCCACTACTTGTGTCCTTTACATAAACACACTTATCGCATTCATTAATTTTGAATCCACTCTCTAGCATGGCGTGGTCAAATTTTTGATGCCATTGTTTGGGAGCTTGCTTTAAGCCATATAATGACTTAACAAGCCTACAAACTTTGTTCTCTTTTCCAAGAGCTATGAAACCCTCAGGTTGGTTCATATAGATTTCTTCTTCTAAATCCCCGTTTAGAAAAGCCGTTTTCACATCCATTTGGTGAACTTCCAAATTTCTTAACGCGGCAATAGCAAGTATCATCCTGATCGAGGTTATTCGCGTAACAGGCGAATATGTATCAAAATAATCTAGACCTTCTCGTTGTCTAAATCCTTTGATTACCAATCTTGCTTTGTACTTGTCAATGGTGCCATCGGCTTTCATCTTCTTCTTGAAGATCCATTTATAGCCTAGTGGTTTACAACCAGGAGGTAAATCCACGAGCTCCCAAGTATGATTTTGTAAAATAGAATCTATTTCACTTTTAGTGGCTTCTTTCCATTGAGGCCCTTCCGAGGAAGTTACCGCTTCTCGATAAGAAGTAGGTTCATTTTCTACCATAAAAGAAACAAAATCGGGTCCAAACGATTTCTCGGTTCTTGCCCTTTTGCTTCTTCTAGGTTCAACCTCTTCTTCCTCGATTTGATCTTGTCTCTCATCTTGGAGATCATTATCATCTCGTTGTCTCTTATCTTGGACAACATCGTCATCTATTTTAGATGAACTTCCAGTTTCCTTCGTTAAACAAGGAAATATATCTTCAAAGAAGGAAGCATTCCTTGATTCCATTAGTGTACCCTTTTGTATATCCGGATTTTTTGAATCATGTACAATGAAATGATAAGCACTTCTATTCTTAGAATATCCAATGAATATACAATCCACAGATTTAGGTCCAATCTTTTGGGCCTTGGTGGTCGGTGTCGCTACCTTTGCTAGACACCCCCACACTCGTAAGTACTGATATGATGGTTTTCTTCCCATCCAAAGTTCATAAGGGGTCTCTTCTTTTTCCTTACGAGGTATCTTATTTAAAAGATAAGTAGCCGTTAAAATGGCTTCCCCCCACATGTCCTGGCTTAAACCAGAACTTATCAACATGGCATTAACCATTTCTTTCAAGGTACGGTTCTTTCTTTCGGCAATACCATTTTGCTGAGGTGAATAAGGAGCAGTGAATTCGTGTCTAATTCCATGTTGAGCACATAAATCAGCAAATGGAGACACGTATTCACCTCCTCTATCACTTCGTACAACCTTGATTTTCTTATTAAGTTGATTCTCAACTTCGTTTTTGTATAGAACAAACTTGTCTATAGCTTCATCTTTACTTTTTAACAAGTAAACGTAGCAATACTTTGTACAATCATCAATAAACGTGATAAAGTACTTATTGCCACCTTTTGTGGGTAGTGATTTCAAATCACATATGTCAGTGTGTATCATATCAAGTGGTTCGGTTTTTCGTTCAACCGATTTGAAAGATGATCTTGTAAGTTTGGCTTCAACACAAGTTTCACATTTATATTTTGAGTCAATATGGAAATTAGGTATGCAATTAAATTTAATCAAACGACGCATCGAATTAAAATTTACATGTCCAAGACGGCCATGCCACACATTAGAAGACTCAATCAAGTAAGCAGAAGAATTCATTTTATTGATATCATTCTTAACAACCATTAAATTGAGCTTAAACATACCATTCAGGGCATATCCCCTACCAACATACATTTGATTCTTAGAAAGAACAAACTTATCAGACTAAAAAACAAGACGAAAACCAAACTTGTTCAACAGCCAACCAGATACAAGATTCTTGCGAATCTCTGGAACATACAAGACATTAGTCAACTTGAGCTCTTTCTCGGATGTCATCTTCAAGATTACATCTCCTTCACCCTTGATAGCAGCAATTGCAGAGTTGCCCATGTACAACACCTCTCCATTGTCAACCGCTCTGAAAGAGTGAAACATACTCTTATCAGCACACACATGACGGGTAGCCCCAGTATCAACCCACCATTCCCTGTTGTTGGAACCTACCAGGTTAACTTCAGAGATCATGGCAATGACGTCAGAAACCATAGCAATCATGTCCATATTATCATTCACCATATTAGCCTGGCGTGGAGTCACCCGCTTCGGCATCTTACAGTTAGCAGCACGATGACCCGGCTGGTCACAGTTGAAACACAACCCTTGGAACTTCTGTTTCACAATTGCAGCTTTAGGAGCAAGGTACTCAGACTTCCCTTTGCCCTTCTTGTCATTCTTTCCTTTTACTTTGCCTTTACCTTTGACGTTGGACTTTGAAGATGACGAAGCATGCTCAACCATATTTGCCTTGGCAGAATCAGGCGTATAAGCGTTTTTCTGAGCCAGCTTATTGTCCTCTTCAATACGAAGACGAACAACCAAGTCTTCAACACTCATCTCCTTTCGCTTATGCTTCAGGTAGTTCTTAAATTCTACCCAGCTTGGAGGCAACTTTTCAATGATAGCAGCAACTTGAAAAGTTTCACTCAAAGTTATTCCCTCAGCATGAATGTCGTGTAGCAAAACCTGCAGATCTTGAACTTGACTCATCACGTTCTTTGAATCATCCATCTTGTAATCCAAAAAACGAGCTACCACGAACTTCTTTGTACCAGCATCCTCAGTTTTGTACTTGCGTTCCAATGACTCTCATAATTCTTTGGCAGTCTTGGTCTTGCAGTACACGTTGTACAAAGAGTCCACCAAACCATTCAGAACATAGTTGTGACACAAAAAGTCTGAATGTTTCCATGCTTCCAAGGCTTGAACAGCCTGTTGATTGGTGGATTGACCTTCTGCAGGAGGTTCCACGTGAGGTGGATTCTCTTTTAAGAACCGCGCAAGGTTCAAAGTAGTGAGATAGAAGAACATCTTCTGTTGCCACCTCTTAAAATTCTGCCCATTGAATTTCTCTGGTTTCTCAGCATGATTAGCAACCGTGTTGGTAACTGGCGCACCAGGTACATTCACAGTAGTAGTCACAGGAGGGGTAGTGGTGTTTGTCATCCTGAAAATTCAAACACAAATAGTTAAACAAACTGTTGTAAATCAGTATCTACTTGTACCGAATCTGATTCAACGAAACTCTATCTTGGTTTCGATGGATCGAGTAAATCAGTTTAATAGAAACTCTATCTTGGTTTCGATGTAAACTGATAAGAACAATTGCTGAAAATAATATCTGTTTAATTAGAACTGATTTCCAAAGAAACTCAACAAGGTTTCGACAGAAAACATGTTTATAAAATCTGTTAATAATTAATCCGATTTTAACAAAGTGTTTTAAATTCGGTTAAACCGAATCTGTTTTAAGATTGTAGGAAACGATGTACACTTTTTATTAATAAATCAGATTACAAATAGTAAATAACAGAAAATAAAATAAAACGAAAACAGTAAGGTTGTGCACGAGGCTCGTGTAAACACGATTCCCTTAAAACAGATTCGTCGTCTGTTTCCCAGGGTACAACGTACAAAGCTGTTGCACAGCCGGACCTGACAAAACTTGCCTGAAAGATCGAAAGCAGTTGCGTGTTTCTGTTCGACTTGCTGGAACTCGAATGCTGTAGAGCTGCTGCGGTTTTTCTGTGTATCCAAACCGAATGAGATGTGGTCTGTATTTATATTGAAAAGCTGTCTTGTTTTCCAAGATAAATAAGTGCCAAAAATATATACGAATCTGTTATAATAAAACAAGATATGCGTATAATATAATTATTCTGTAAAACTTATTCACCAAGTTTATATCTATTCCCAAAATAGATTGATACAGAATTTGAAAAATATGGAAACTGAAAGCCCGGATCTTGCAGCAAAAGGATACGCGCACAGGCGAATTTTCGAAGCTGCATTCGTTTCCGCAGGTCGCGCATAAGTTCAGAAGCTTCGAACCCATTTTGGCCCAGAAATCCCAAATCTGCACCCCCCCCCCCCCTCGTGCGCGCACGTAGGAGTGGGAGCATAGCTCACCTAAAGGAATTTGATAGCAAATATCAAGATTTCTTTATAAACCACTCTCCACTTCCTTCACTAGGCGATGTGGGATAGATTTGTGTTCCATATTTTTGCGTTCCAAGTGCCTCACTTTGAGACACGATATCTCATTCATATCAACTCCAATTTTGACACATTTTAGCTCGTTGCGAAGCTCTCGTCATGAAGAACGCAAAGCAACCAAAAAATATAAGTATATATAACATATACATATATTAAAATAGTGTCCAAAATATACAAAAATCATTTTGCAAAATCTATTTTTCCAACAATACACAGCAAATGCCACACGCTCCAAACAAGATGGTTGTACTTCATAGTTGTATCTTTGGACTAAGCATTCGGTTAAGTTCTGTTTTCTTGTGGTAGGTACAAAAGGAGGCCTTAAGCAATGGTTGAGAGCTTATCAATACAAGCTATTTTTGGAGTGATTCTCTTGGGTAATCTTTAGTTTCTTGTGCATTTAATTTTAAGTTATGTGATTAGTAGTTTAGAACGTTGGTAACCTTGCACTGTTAGCATGTTTAGAAACACTTTTGGCTTGACTTGTTGATGAATTCTAGTATGGGAAACGTTTTTGAGTTGATTTAGAGATGGATTCTAGTTATCTGCAATCATGAGGATTAATAGTGTGTATTGGTTCCGTTATTTTGCTTTGTTTATAAATATCGCTTTCTATTTGTTGGAAGATAGTAAAACACTTGTTGTATAGAGTAAAACACTTGTTGTTGTATAGTAAAACACTTGTTGTAGCGTTTATCAACTTCTAGAGTGCTATTGATTTATCTTCCAATCTTAGATATTATGTATTCCGGTTCCGGTTAAGCCAACTCAAAACGGCTGTTATGACCCATTCGAAAAACTAACCATTTTGACACGCTACCAACTCGCCCGTTTTGCGTTTTCTACAAGTTAATTTCTTCCTAAACTATTAAGACCGAAATATCATATTACTATTACTAGTTATAATGCCCATGCACGTACGGGGTTTTCTCTAATTTTATGAACGAGTATGGCAATGATCCGCCGCGTTGCGGCGGGGCGTTGTGAACGACGTCGTTTTGGTTGCCTTTTAATATAACCTAGCGTTGCGGCGGGATTTTTTTGATTAAAGTTAAAAAATAATAATAATAATAATAATAATAATAATAATAATAATAATACTGTAGCTACAGTACTGTTCATCAGCCCAGTACTGTAACCCCGTGCGTTGCGGGAGGAAGGGGTGAGTTTGTTGGGAAAATTATTTCGTTAATAATGACGCAAGTTTCATAATTTTTCGAGGCCGTTTGGTACGAAAAAAAAAAAAAAAAAAAAAAAAAAAAAAAAAAAACTGGGCCGGTACTGTAGTACAGTACTGTAGCAGCGCAGTACTGTAGCGTGGCAACTGTAGCAATAGCGACGTCGTTTTACATCATAAATAATATATATAGTAATAATGTAATTTTATCTATTAAAAAATCAATAAAGTTTTTTGTTTTATTTATGGTTCTTAATTTTGGATTTTAATTATTCTTGACTGACGTAGTAAGGAGTCGTATGTATATTTTAAAAAAGGTTTAATCACAAAACTTTATAAACCAAGTTTACTTACCGTTTGTTATGTTCTTACATCGATAATTTATGTAAACCAATAGTTTAATCTTATGTTGGAATATTGATGGTCAGTTTACGATGTTATTATGTTAATTCAACTATTATAACATTTTATAGGGTTTTATAGGTGTTTGTTATTTCCAAACACCGTTTAGTAAGATTATTCGTTTGCAATACTGCGTTTCATAAAGCATGATTTTCAAAACTAAATTTTCCTAGAACATAGATAATCACGTTTAGTAAATCATTTTCCAAACATCTTTTTTTTTTTTTTTTTTTTTTTTTTTTTTTTTTTAGTTTTGCACACACAATAATCTGACAAGCACTCTAACAACATAAATCCAAACACCCCTAATTTGAACGTCACGAGCTTTTAAGCCCCACACTTCGCGGCGAGATGTTTGAATACAAAATTATTGATTTCCCCGTTTTTCAGAACGATTGCAAAATCTCTTCATTATCTTCTGCAAATGACCGGCAATTATCATGATCCAAATGCATTACAAACTTGATTTTGTTGTTCAGTAATGTACATATGTTAAAAAAAAAACTATACTTTCAATCATAACCTAACTCATAACCTAGTTTAATATTCTTTCGACTAAATTAATGAATTAACAAAATTAAAAACATAACAAACCTGAACTAGTAATTGATAGCTTTTAAAATGATTTAGGATTCTGGGATCGTAGTGTTTACACACACAAACCGATAAGGGAATTTAGGAATGGAGTTGTTTCAGCATCGTATGAAAGAAAAAGATGATACTGGAGTCCGTGTTTTCTTAAATTATATTTTTAGCCTGCAATTATGAAAAATAACAAAGAGGCCCATGTGTATTTTCCCTTTTTTATACAAAAACGTTTTTCTTTAAATTGTTAGGCCAAATCGAGAAATATTTAGTTATTATTATAATTCTACATCTAAAAATAAAAATCTAATTATCGCTTGTCTAGTTATAATGCCCGCACACGCGCGGGTTTTTTTCTAAATTTTTTAATAATGTATTTTTATCTATTAAAAAACAAATAGCTTATTTTTTGTTTTTTGTTTTTATTATGTTTCTTAATTTTGTTTTATAATTATGTTTGATGTACGTTGTAATATTTCGAATATGGTATTTTCATAGACATGGTCATCTTTATGTATATAGTTTAATTTCCGCATGTTGTGTTTGTATATCGATAATTAGTGTTTTATAGTTATGTTTGTGTTTGTGTACATGAGCACATATGGTTCCAACAAGGTAGTTCATATGTTAAGCCTATTTTCTATAATGGGCATACTTTCGAAAAACATATTACGAAACGTGACAAATGGTTCGAATATCTCAAAATGCACAAAGGTAATCCAATATGTTTCCAATGCATATATCTAGTAAAATGTATTGCTAACCTAATTTGTAACATTTCTTCTGTTGATCTTCATTCTCGATCAGATATACGTCGTTGCTTGTTGTTTCTTTGTAGGTATTGTTGTTTCAACATTGGGTTTAATGATTGGTGTATGTATATGTTTATAATAAGAAACATAAATGTTATGAAAAATTAAAAAATAAAATAGAAACAAAATAAGATTGCATATCGGTCACCACTATTTGATCTGTAAACCTAATAAAACTAATAGTGTTAAATCAATTCCAAAAATTAAGCAAAAAATGACTCATTTTTAAGCAAAGAAAGGTAGCACAAAAATAAGGAATATGATGGTTATACCAACACAGGGAGATGGCTCTTCAATTTGCTAAACTACACTGCTATAGAATCAATTTACTTTATTGCACTGATTTCAACTTTATCAAACTAACATATATCAAACTAACAATTCACCAAAGGGCTTTGGCTCAGTTGGTACTCATCTCCGAAAAACCCATAGGTTCACCGGAGAGATTTGGTGGATAAAAGGTCAAGGGTTCGAGTCTCGGCTCGTGCTCACTCCAGTTGGTGCCTCATTGGGCCAGGAGAGTTGCCGGAGCTATTTCTTGTGGGTGGACAATGGCTGGTGTCAAAAGTTACTCGGGGTCAGGGTGCTCCCGCCAATTTACACCTTTTGGTTGATCAAACTAACGATTCGTATAACATAAATTAAAGTCTGCAACGATATCATCAACTGATTATTAACTCATAATTTATCCCCAAATTCAAAATCAACAATTTTTCATACATATTACTAAATATAAATTTTGTCCTAATTTCAAAACCTAAACTTTACACGAGCAGTTCATATCAACACTTTTATATTCAATAAATTAGTATATTCTCACCTTTAAAATCAAGAGAAGCATGAGCAATTAAGGCAGGAAGCTAAGCAACACTTGATCCAAAAGTTGCAATTCTTTTTAGGGATAATTACCAAAATAGCCCAAACACAAATGGGCGGTTCCCTATCTAACCCGAAATCCAAAAATAATTGTGTTGCCCAGGGCAACCGGCATTTTTTGGGGCAACCGAAGGATTTCCAGTGTATTTTTTGGGAAACAATCGCCCTTTTTTGGGCAACTGGGGGCATTCCCATGGCAACCGGGGTAGAAATATCCCATTTGGGTTTTGGGCTATTTTAGTAATTATCCCTTCTTTTTATTGGGAATTGAATAGTACCAAAGTGATTTGGAAGAACATATATTCTTTGCAGAGTGATTGAATGGTATTTGATTCCACTTCTACTTTAAAATTTACAATTTTGGCTAAAATTATGAAAAAACATCATTGAGGCCCATGTGTATTTTCAAGTTTTTTATACATCTGAATACAAAAACGTTTTTTAATTTTTTTTTTAGCTAAATTAAGAAATAATTAGCTTTTATTATTTTTTACATCTAAATAAAAAAACATATTAAAAAAATATTACCTAATAATAAAACAAAACCCCAAGTGGGGACTTTTGCATTTCAAAAAAATCAAATCATTCCTTATTAGGTAATATTTTTTTTTTAATATGTTTTTTTATTTAGATGTAAAAAATAATAAAAGCTAATTATTTCTTAATTTAGCTAAAAAAAAATTAAAAAACGTTTTTGTATTCAGATGTATAAAAAACTTGAAAATACACATGGGCCTCAATGATGTTTGGCCCCTGATTTTTTTTTAATATATTCCCTATATATATATATAGGGAATATATATTAGCTACAATTTTGTGCTATAAATTTGGGCCCCTGATTTTTTTTGTGGGTCCTGGTTCTTTTCTGTGGGTCCCTGATTTATTGCTTGTGTATTTTTTGTGAAGGATTGTAGCCAAGCTATCCCCATATATATATATATATATATATATATATATATATATATATATATATATATATATATATATATATTTATAATGGAAAAATGGTCAACAGAAAAGTGAAAAACTGAATTTTGGGTCAATCCCCATTTTTCCCTTGTCAATCTTAACTAATGGTGTCATTGAAAGGAAAGTATTTTGATATTGAACATTCAAAGGAAAGTAAGACTTTTTAAAAAAAGCCATGCGTCTGAACATTAATGAGCAACATTACTGTCATTCCATATATACATAAGAGTTTCAATACTGTCAATGAAGGAAACGATTCAATATGATTCATCTCTTTAAACCATGGCGTGAAATTGTGTTCATCTCTTCATTTCAAACTTCAAACTTCAAACATTATATATGGCAAGGGTTTTCCAAATGCCTATATAAAGAACACTTATTTATTGATTTAGTTACCTCTGATACCCATCACCGCCGGAACAACCACCATCAAAAACCCCACCAACGAGCACCCCATCACAAATCCCTACCACCACCATAAACTAAACCGAGACCCGTCACCACCCTACATCTCGAAAGGCTTTTCAGGTTTTAAGGGTTTTTTTTTTTGTAAGGGCAAATGGCACAAAAAGGTATCAAAGTTAGGGTCCATTTCCAATTAAGGTATTCTTCTTTTTTTCTTGCATAAAAAGGTTGCCAACTATTTTTTTTAGCGGATTTGGGTTTTTTGCTAACTTCCCGTTAACAACTAACCAAAAATTTCGTTAAGTATACAATGAAACTTTTATAAAATTTGAAGGGCCAAAGTTGAATATTTTTTTATTTTCTTTTATAAAGGTTTTCTTCCCCAACTAACCAGATCCAAACATTTCCACATTTTTTTGTTTCATGCTTCTACAATGGTCTAAATTACAAAGCTTCTTCAGTCATTATTTTAAATAAAACAATCCCCAACCCATAATCCAGTTCTAACTCGTTCATCTAGTTCATAGAGATTTTCAAAGGAATCCTCAATAACTTGCTCATCTACAGATCTTCCACTATCACCACTATCAGCCCAGTAAAGGTTCTGAGAAAAAAATGAAAACGAAGAAAAAGTTTACTAAATGAAGGAGATGGATTTGATGTTGGTTTAGACCGGATTTAGATCGGTGTGAGTTTGTGCGATGTTGCTTTGCTGTGTCTTATGTGTGGTTTTAATAGAAGGTGATTTCTTTTGATAGATCAATTGTGTTTTTCATTTGAATATAGAGTGATATGGGTTTTCGGATGTTAGGGAGACTGTGAGTGATGTTTTTGAGTTTAGATCGAGTGAGGAAATACCTAATTACCCATCAAGTTTTAGCAAAGATATAACACGAAAATGGTGGTGTGGTGGTTGTTAGCAACGAAAAGGAGAAACTCAAATACAAATCAATTTCAGATCAGTTGAATTAAAAAGAAAATATTGTGTTTATAAGCAAGAAATGAAAGACGAATATGAAGATATGTAATGATGTTGGGGATAGAATGAATGGGGGTCAGAGATGATAAAACAAGATTTTGTGAAAAAGTGGTCCAAAAACAAGAAGGAATGGGCATATATACAGTAAGCAGGAATGGATCTGGTTAGTTGGGGAAGAAAACCTTTATAAAAGAAAATATAAAAAAAAATCAACTTTGGCCCTTCAAATTTTATAAAAGTTTCATTGTATACTTAACGAAATTTTTGGTTAGTTGTTAACGGGAAGTTAGCAAAAAACCCAAATCCGCTAAAAAAATAGTTGGCAACCTTTTTATGCAAGAAAAAAAGAAGAATACCTTAATTGGAAATTGACCCTAACTTTGATACCTTTTTGTGTCATTTGCCCTTTTTGTAAAGATTTATGTATTTTTCAATTTTTTAATGTTTATTTTATAGATCTATATATATATTTTTTTTAGTATTGAAGTTTTTTTTAAATATAAATCTGTATATATTTCTCTATAGATCTGAGTTATAAAACTCTTGACATTTTTTTTGTAGATCCGCTGCTACCGCCGTATCGGAATTTTATGTGGTCGCCGGATTTTGCATTACCGCCACTACCTCCATCAGAAACTGCATCACTTGCTGGAAATGCATGGTTTCCTTTGAATATTTGTTGTCTTGTAAATTTAGGCAAATAATAGCCACCAAAACTACGAGTTTTGTTTTTAGTGGTTTCGGTTTATTTTCGGTGAGGTTTGTTCGTAAGGTTTTCGCAAAATATGTTTTGTTTTTTTTTTTTTTACCGAAGATATGATTTGAGGCTATTGTTGTAGAGATTTGTTATGGGTTTTTGTATGTTATACAAGAGTAGTTTTTTTTTTTTTTTTTTTTTTTTTTTTAAAGTGTACTTTTAATTTTATCTTATGATGATAGTAGATCTTTGCAAATGGTTGATATAAGATGAGTTGGCTTAACAAAATTTGAGGATAAAGATGTTAGGTGATTTTTTCTCCAATTTGCAAATCTAACATTTGTTATGACTGCCATTTTTAAAATCATTTTACTTGACATTATTTGAGTTATTTTAATTCAATGCTCTATCTTTTATGTTACACTTTCACGTGAAGTTGGATAATTTTTTATATAAGATGAGGTTAGACTTGAACGAATAAAGATTTGAATCCCATGATTAATTTTTGAGTTTGTATTTTTTGTTTCGGTAGAAATCTTATATAAAGATTGATGGATTAATGTCTTTTCTATAATGGATTAATGTGCAGTTTGCAAACAAAGTACTAACTAAAAATAAAATAAAAAGGGAAAAAGTGTTTTGCAAATGAACTTTAATGTGCAGTTTGCAAACAATGTTTTGAAACCCGGGTTGACCCGGCCGAGTTAACCGAGTTAACCGATTGAACCGGTTCCGGCCAAAAAACGGGTAAAAAACCAGGTTTTTAAAAACGGGTTAACCGGTTAGACCCGCCGAGTTTTAAGTGACGCGGGTCGACCCGGTTCTCGAAACCCGGCCGGGTTTGGTTTTTTTTCATTTTTTTTTATAGAAAACCGGGTCGAACTGGATGTCGAACCGGGTGAAAAAAAATAGTTTTTTTAAATAGAAAACCGGCTTGACCCGGTGGTCGACCCGGTAACCCGGTGATTCGACCGGGTCGATTAAAAACATTGTCCTACACAAGCAAGAGAAGTACGAAATTTGAAATTTTGTCTACCCCTAGATGTATATCAGTTGGCTATTGGCTACCTTTGCAAATCATGAAAGCCAAGTGACCTAGGTACACCATAGAATAAAGTGAAAACTGAAAAAGCAATTACTCCGTATTAAACATCAATGTTGGTAACTACTGTCTTTCTTGCGTCTTTAACAAGCATCGTTAAAAGACGCAACTATAAAATCTTAATAATAAATAACAAGCATCGTTAAAGACGCAACAATTTTTATTATTATTATTATGAATTGGTTATCTCGACTGCTCATCATCATCCCGAACAAACCTTTGCTAATGTGAAGTGTTTTCTTAGTGAAAATTTGTCCATCCTCAACCATTGTTGCATGAGTCTTGCCAAAAACACGTGCACATTGATTATATTATGTCTAAAATAGACACTACTGCTGCTATGTACGAGTACTCTGCTAAAGAGAAAATAGTTTCCTGTCCTACTTAGTTTTTTCTACGACAATCTCTAACGCTACAATAAAGTTTGTCGAAAAAATTATTCGCCGTTAAAACTTGATCGAAACTAGACACCGCTGCCGCTAGGCGCGGGTACTCGAAGGTGTAACCTGTTAGTAGTCGGCATCCAAAAACGATGCACGGGTAGCCATATTGGATATTTAAAAAGCTGGGATTGAATACTTATTATTTTTTTTATTTTTTTTTATTTATTTTTATAATTATTATGCAATCAAAAATCAATTGTGCTAACATCCTTGGGTTATTAAGACAAAAGTTCATGCACCCTTTGAACTTGGTATGTTAATTTTGAACTAATTACAATATCAACTATAGAAAAGATACGATAGAAATAAACTGGAAATATATATATTAAGACAATAACAAAAATGACTTAACCTCACGTCATTAGAAAGAAAATGAAGATTGGTCTTATTTTTCATGTTACCATCAAAATTCACAAATGAATAGCATCTTCATAAAAGAGTCTCACAAAATTTGTTCACCGGATACTAATTACCACCAGTTACATCGCATGTAATAGAGTATATACGTCGTCGCTACTAGGCACGAGCTTTACTTTACACAATTGTTATTTGAGCCTTACAAAGAAAAGAACACGCAAAAATATCGATCTATCTGAAATTTGCTATACAAAACCGTTATCTCTAAGCCTCAAACAAGGATAAAAGAACACGCAAAAATATTGATCTACTCGGAATTTGTTGTAGACTATACACCGCTGCCGCTAGGCGCGGGTACTCGTCTAGTGTGTATATATATATATATATATATATTTTATATATATATATATATATATATATATATATATATATATATATATACATATATATATATATATATATAGGGGGCGTTATTGTGGTGTACAAGCTTAAAATAGATAAAATAAGTACACACGTGGACCGTTGGATCAAACATGATAAATGAGATTAGAGATTAAGTAGATGAGTGGTACAATTGTAATTAAGTAAAAAACAAATGGCATTTGTGTACCATTTTTTATATGAGCTTATATCTTTTGTTGATAGTCATTAATGAATCGGTTACAATAAACAGGTACCCCCACCGCAAGTATACTGGAATCAATCATCCATCCCCATTAAAATCATAATCCCCAAAATAACGCCATTAAAATCATAATCCCCAAAATCATAATCCCCAAAATCATAATCCCCCACCGCAAGTATACCGGAATCAATCATCCATCCCCATTAAAATCATAATCAATATAGAGTGTTTGTTAATTAGTTGCTGGTTTTTGGTCTCAGTCCGACGAGGAATATGAAACAATCGATCTAACTCTTGATGGAGATAGTGAAGACGAACAAGGTATTTCTTATTAAAAATATACGTTTTTTAATCATTGGGTGGTGATTCAGTTGATTTATGTGTACTAGCAACATGTTGTGTATGACTTGAATGAGTTGTATAAGCTGCTGTCCTAACTTATGTGTATGAGTTGAGTGAGGTGTATAAGTGATTAGATGAAATGTGTATCAGTTGCATCCGTGTGTATTAGTCGGTAACATCCGTGTGTATTAGTTGGTAATGATTCATGTTCATCAGTTGAGTATATGTGTTGTGCTAGTTGAATTTTTGTGTATTAGTTTATATCGGACTACTCATAAAAGAGATTTAAATAAACTAGTGTGTATTAGTGGATAACTTATGTGTATTAGATTGTATTGGTTCATGATGTATATAAGAGTGTAATTTTATTTTTTCATGTGATCAGTCAGATAATGGTGTGCATCTTGAAGGAGAAAATGTGGATAATGGAGTGGAGAATCCCAGAGCAAAAGAAGAAATGGATGTGAATCCGGATAAGAGGATGGAAGAGCTGGGACATAGAAGATCGGCAAATGGAAAAGGTAATTTATGTGTAACGGGTGAATTGTTAGTAGACTTATCAACCCATCAATTATTTGTGAAAAATATAAACAGTGGAGAAAGCAGCGTCCTCAGGTCAACCTAATCCTTCATCCCATAATCATAATTTAGCTAGCTTGAACCAGTTACCCAACGTGTGCAGTGTGTCTGCCCACCATGCTACCTATAGATACTTACTTCCTTAGCTTGATGTCATTTTTAGCTCTATAGTTATACTAAACAAACACTTGCTTATACATAGCTACTTATAAACCATATTATATAAACTTATGATTTAAAAGTACCTGAAAGTGCTACTAGATCTTCCATCGACAGGCCTCTTTGAGACCAACTTTGTTGAAGCTGAGAAATGTTGAAGGTTGGAGCTGGTAGTTGTGTGGTTTCACTAGCCCTTGATATTCTTCCATCTTTTCGGCCTTTAGGCACATCCCAAGATGGTCCACCAGACTGCATACATATAAATCAGTTAACCTCCAAACATCACATGAAAACACACTTTTCTTTTGCCTAAGAGCCTTACGCTTATAATTCTTTGTACTATGTACTTGAAATAGTCACACCTATGTACAATTTGCATAGTTTTGTACAAGGCATAATGCTACTTATATCATTTTGTGCATATTTTTGGAGATGGAATACTAGATAGTTTTATTATGCTTACCACCACAGTTGCATCTCTTGCAGCTACAGCATAAGATATCAGCATTCGAAACAACACCAGGACACGCAGATTCAAGTGCTTTTTTTCGCGTTATCAATGACATAAATGCCTGTAGAGAAACATTAGGGGGTCCGTCTTTTTCAGCAGTGTTCTTACCCTTGGAATTTATAAGAAGCGAACCATCACACCCCTTTAAGGGAACTCTCACTCTTGTGCTGACCTGGTGGGTCTCATATACTCTGTTAAATGCTTAACACACACTCTAGCTTCCATCTTGAATTATCTGAGAATGTATTGGTGAGAATCATGCAACTTGGACATAGATGGATTTACATATTGTTGTTCCCTTTACACTATTAGAGTTAACTAGAAAGTTAATCTATTTTGTGTTTATGACTAATACAATGTTTAAGATTAATTCTAACAGTTATAAAACGTGAATAAAAATACAATATTTTTCAACGTTTAAATTCTTATTAGAAATAATTCCAAGAATCTATTACCCAATTGTTTTGCGGAACAAACACTTGGGATTGAATAGAAAAGGGTATGGGGTGTCTCCTATCGAAACTCAAGTTTTGCTTGAGTGGTAACAATATACCCACTGAGCTATCTCAGTGAGTTGTATACTCTTTGTAGGAGAGAAGTTACTTTGTAAAAGTTCTAAGCTTTCAATATACAAAGCACACTTTAACTTCTCTCCCATCTAATCTATTTATACACAAGTAATCTAAGTATAAGTGATTAAAAATAATACAAGTTGTTGAGGTTGCGTGTCTGACAATTACAAATAGTAATTGTCATTTCCAAGAACCAATAGGAAAGGGCTAATAAGACTTTGGGAGTTGTTTGCTGACACTCCATGACTTTTAGCCACAATAGGGAAGGTTGGATCTGACAAGAGAAGAGTGTTTGGTCTGACACTTTTATCTTCTCAGATCTTTTCCCTATTGTTCCTGCCTTTTCTTCAGGCGTTGGTTCCTCAGTCTTCAATCACTTTGTTGTTGAGGAGACTGGGGTTCAGTGAGTTCTTGTCCAATACTCACTGAACCATCATCTTCTTCTTTGGCTTAAGTCCTACTCAGGGAGTACCGCCTTCCTGAGTAGTGAATCCTTCTACTTGAATTCGCCTTAAGCATCCTGAAGATGACTCACTGAGAGGCTATTCTCTCAGTGACTTGAATTGTTCTCGGTTTAAGTTAACACTTAGTTAATTTGTGTCCAAATCATGTTTTAAGTATTCTTGGGTTTTTCATGACCCAACAATCTCCCCCTATTTGGATATAAATTATGCCTAAGTGTTTTGATCAGTATGAGTGAGCTAATGACTTCTTCTCATACTGAATATACTTGAAGACAGTAAGGACTACGATATAACATAAACATGGGACAACATTTTATTCATATTATTACAAAGTCCTATCAGCTAAACAAAATACTTAAGGTTCCTGACGGAGACCCATTAGTTTAAGCTTTGCCTTCTTCGACACTAACACTTCTTTGTCAGGTCGTTCCTTCATCAACTGATCCATCAGCCTGACAAACTCCTCATTATTAGAGCCCCTGATATTAAGTGCCATCAGTTTGTAGGCTAGGAGTGTTGTCGTTTCCACTTTGTCAATGTCAGAAACTCTCTGAAAGGCTTCCTGACCAAATTCATCCACGAAGAAGATACCATACTCAGGTTCTTTGATGACTAGGTTAGGACGAAACTTGACTCCCTGAGGAGGAACTCTGTTGCATTGAAGTGCAGCTATGTATTGTTCAGGCTCCATAGCTACAGCTTTCCTTTTCTTCCCAACCTTCTGAGTAAATTCAGGGATAGTTAGTCCCTGAGAAGCAAGTGCCTCATCATGGTTAATGCCAAGACTCTTTGCCACTTTTACGAGTTCCTCATACTTGGCACTCAGTGACTTGATGATGATTGGGGCATTCTTGTTTGTGGTTTTCTTCCTTAGGATGGGCATCATCATATCCCATTCTCTTAACCCATAGTCTGAAAACTTGATAGTTGGAAGATGTTCAGACTTCCTTGGACCTCTATGGATTGTTAAGCTCAGAAGTCTGGTGGGGTGAATAGTGATGTCAGTGATTTTGCCTTCACCTTTGGTTTTCATCATGTGCCATACATACCTCTCATATGCCCTTTGCCTCTTTTCTTGCTTCAGTTTGGCTTCCATGTTGTGTTTCTGAAGAAGTTGGGCTTGAAGCCTGATGAATTCATCTCCCTGAATCTCTTTCTCAGACTCCTTTATTTCTTCCTTGGCAACCTCATAGATGGTAGATGTGGTGAGGTCATGGGCTTTCCTGCGATCTTCCTGATCTAAGATCTCAGCAAGTTCCTCCTGAGTCCCATAGACTCTTCTCCCATCTTCTAAGTCAACATAGGACGGTGTATTAGGATCTGGCTGTCTTATGTTTGAAGCCTTGACTAAGTGTGGTTCAGGAGAAGAGGTTTCAGTCATAATATCCTTCCCTTTGTCAGTGAGACGAGGTTGACTGGTGGATGCATCAAGGTTTGGAACAGTTACCAAGGCAGAGGATGGATCAGGGATTTCATCATTTTTCTCCCCCTCAGCAGGTGTAGGAACTTCAGTGGAAAGACCTGCTGACTGAGGAGGTGGTGGCACATGAGAGGCCTGAAGAAGTGATAGGATTTCAGAGACCATGGACTTTGTCTCAGAAGCATCATTCTTCACGGCACTGAGTTCGGTAGCCATGACATGTTGGGAGGTGGAGAGTTCAGTGACACGGTTGGTGTAGTGGTTGATCAGCTCATTATGTGTTTGTGAGAGCTGATCAATGGCTGAGGAAAGCTTGTTGAGGTGCCCCTTGGATTCCATAGCAGCCTGAAGAATGGAATCCTGCTTATCCCTGAGACCTTTGAGATCTACCCCCTGAAGGAGCTTAAGAAGCTCAGTCAGGTTGGTGGAGGCAGCCGTCTGAGTGGCCATATGGTCTTTCATTGATTGAAGCAGTTTGGGATCATCAGTAAGTTGATCTTGGACTGATTCAACGGCCTTGAGGAGGTTTGCAAGGTCCTGATGCTGACCAGTGGCTGTTTCATCAAAGGTTTTGGTCAGTTCCCCAAGTTGTTTGTCAGCGAGCCTGGAAGCCTGAAGAATCTTGTCCTGAGATTCTTCCACAGAGGCCCTGAAGTCAGCATAGGAGGCTGCCGCTTCAGTATGCTGATCCGTTAGTTCATCAGTAAGAGCATTGTAAAGACCTTCGTTGGCTTGGTGAAGGAATTTGGCCATACTTCTTTCAGAAGGCGGATGAACATTATCATACTTGGTTAACCACACAGGGGTGGCTGAGGCACCTAATGAAGATGATGATGAAGATGATGGTGAACTGGGTTGTTGATCCTCAGGATGAGGAGAAGAGAGTTGTTGCTCAGACTGCGGAGGAGAGTTCATTTGACCCTCCAATTCCTCCTCAACATCAGGAAGTGGTTCATCCTCACCAAAATCGAAATCCGTCTCCTCCTCTGACTCATCAGCCAACAAATTTTCATAGTCAGCCAGAGAAGGAGCCTTCAGGGAATCCAGCTCCCCCTCAAAAGAGGGCTCACTTTTGTTGTGGCCAGGTCCTGATCCTTTAGCCATAATAACTGGTGGGGTTTTACCAGCCTGACTAGCCATAATAACTGGGGGGGTTTTGATCCGTGCTAAAACATATATACAAATATTATGCTATGATGGATACACGTGAATAAATACAAATCACCCTTTTGTGAAAAAGGATACTTGCAAAAACTCACGTCTGTGTGTAGTGTGAAACCAGGTAAGTGATTACCCGGATCGTTTCCCAACGAGGATGGAATGGGCAATATCGTGGAAAGTTTGGATTAGAGTGACTGATGATATGATATGAGATTTTGCTTTTTTCTAATTCTAATTGATGTATGAAAAACAAATATACAAAAGAAAATTAAACGTGAATTAAATAAACTAAAAACGCGTAACGGGAAATCTAGAAACGGGACTAAAAAGTGAAATAATAGAAAACTAATCCTACAAGTGTAAAATTATTTTTCTTAAATCCTAAATTATAAAAGAAAATTTTAGAAATTAAAATTATATTTTTCTGATTTTTATATTCTTTATTATGAATTAAAAACTATTATAAACTAATTAAAATGATTAAAAATATTAAATGACTTAGGAAAAATCTGAAAAATTCAGGTTAAGTCTAAAATAAAATTAAGAAGCTAGGAAAAATAAAATCAAAAGTTATCTAAACCTAATAAGCTGTTTTGGGCAAATGAGCAGTTTGCAAATAAGCCAAAAATAAGCTAAAAAGCTAGAAAAATTACCAAAAGCTAGGACACATATCAATACACTGAGAGAAGCTTAAAACAACTTAATATGATCAAATTAGCTAAGAAAATAAGCAGATAAGCACTTGAACAGTAGCACTAGTTATGCAGAAAAATCAGTAGAAACCACCAACTTGCAGAGCAGATTAAGCTGATAAATAAGCAGAAAAGTGGGAACTTTATGGGGGCAAAAGATTGCTAGTACTACTGGCTACATAAAAACCAAAAAGCCCTAATTCTAAATAGCTAATTGAACTTCAATTAAGCACTGGATCAGGTGGTGAAAAACTGAATAAGCTATGCAGGGTCAGAATCAGTGAAAATGGGGAATTTGCAGGCTTATTTTAAGCTATTAAATAAGCTCAGAAATGGAATCCAAGCACAGAATCTTAAAGCCAGTACTATGACCTATAAGCAAACCAAAATTCAATGCCTCAGCTTATCTAGATAAGCCACAAATAAGCTGAGAAGAAGCAGTTGGTCTGCTCAGTATATACTGAGTCTGTGTGTGCAGACTTGGTGTGGAGAGGTGTGCAGAGGTGCACAACACCACAGAGACTACACAAACTCCTTTTGCAATCACCAAATGGACCACAAGGAGTCTAAAAACACCAACAATAAGGGCTCTAACTGCTTATTGCAGTGGAGTGCTTATTTGGACAGTTAAAAGCCTAGGATTACCACAGACCATGCAAAACCATAGTATCTATCTAAATTGCTTAAAATATCTTACAGATAGCTTATTATAACCAGGATATGCTGATTTGAAATTAGCAAAATGGCAAATGCACAGTAAAAACTACTATGGATAAGCTTATGCCAAACACCCCTTTGAAGGGTCTGTTTGTAGTTTTTAACTAGCACAGGCTAGTTTAACTTATAATTTCTGATATTAACTGATTTAACTAACTTATTATGACTATAATTAACAACTTTTAAAAGGTAAATAAGCAGTAGATTAAGATATGCCTTATTTGGCTGTTTTTGGTTTTTTAAATGTTTTTTAGCAAAATGAAATAAAAGCTATTTAAGACTGATAGAATAGATCAAATATGATTAGAAACTATTAATAAGCATAAAAACAACACAATAAGCTAAAGATAAGCACTAGTACAGTGAAAATAGAAATTAAGCTAAAATTGATAAAAAGCTTACAACTTGATATGGCTTATAGAACAGAAAGAACAAGATCAGAACAATCCTAGCTTGTTGTCAACAAGCTAGAAAACAAATATAAGCCTTCCTGAATAGCTTATTTTACCAGAAGTGCTTATTAGCCCCCAGGTTGACTTTTGTTGACTTTCTTCATCATTCTTGAATAGAACTTATTTAAACTAATACAAACTTACAACAAGCTATGATAAGCTTGTATAAGCTTATAGAAACAACTAAGAAGCTATTTCAATAACTACTTAACTTGGTTTGAATTCTCAGTACAACATGTAAATTTAGAAACTTGGAATTATCATTAGCTACTGGAAATTGTACAAAGATTGATAACAAACAGACTTAGTTTAACTTGAATTGATTATTGAAACTTGAAATTACAAACTATGGCTACTGAAAATGAAATACGATTATGCTACTTTTAACTACTTAGCCATTAAGGCTTACATTGTGACCTATTTATACAAAAATAAAGTGGGATAAGCTTCTCATCTTCTTCTGATCCATTCTTGACCTTTGGATGCCTTTGAATCAATCTCAGCAGTTGAAACTACTTTTGGCGCCAAAAATGAGATAGTGGAAAAAATCCACTATCTCTGATAACTTGTACTGAGGAAGAAGCATTGAATGCATATTGGCTTGTTAGGTGAGTGGGATAGGAGGAGGGTGGTGGGTTTGTCAGAGATAAGGCGGTGGGTTGAGGTGGTTTTGGTATTGGCGGGATGGTGGTATTGAAGAAGAAGGTTTGACCGAAGTCAAACCTTCTGTTTTAGTTAAAAGATGGATCGGGTTGGGTTGTTTTGGGATTGGGCTTGGGAATTGTTGTGTGGGCTGGGGTATGTAACTGGGTTTAGTAAAAGGGTTGGGTTGGGTAAGTTTAATAGTTGGGTTTTATTTTAGTTAGGATTAGAAGTTGAAATTGTTTTAACTTTGAGGGACCAATCATGCAACTTCTGAAAATCCAGGGACCATTGCTGCCAATAGTGAAAATTAATTCCAGGGGTTATTCATGCCAAGTTTCAATAGTACAAGGACCATAAAAGATAATTTTCCATTTTTGAAAACCGGGGGACTTGTTTTGCCATTTTTGAAACTTCAGGGACTGAAACTGCCAATTATGCAAACTTTGTTTGTTTTTCACCTGTTTTCAATCCTTTTGTGCCTGAATCATATAAAAACACATTCTATGGATATTTGTAGCATTATGTGACTTTTCAAAGTGTTTTTGGCTGTTTTTGCAGTTTAAATGGGAATAAAATGATGAGTATTTAGACACTCATCAATCCCCCACACTAAACTATTGCTAGTCCCTAGCAATCTTTTATGAAAATTTAATGGATTTTATGTCTCTTTACCAAAAGCCATTACTTCTGGAGTAGCCAATGTTTTAGTGTGATACTTTGGTACATTGATAACCAAATGATTTTGAGCAAACCATCAGCTGTCAACGGATTTGATTTGTCTTTACCAAAAGCCGTTTGCTTCTGGACTAGCCAACTCTTCACTTATAAAGATATGGGGAGTTGAATACCATACAATTTTTGGCAAATTGTAAGCCATAAACGGATTTGAGATATCTTTACCAAGAGCCGTTTGCTCTCGGATTAGCCAATCCTTATGTGGGTTAGACATGGCGGACTGATAACCATTTATTGCGTTCTAAGTGAGAGAAAAAATTTTAAAATTTTGGCCAAAATGGGGGTACTAGATGGTACATATGATCAAATTCGCTAGAATTCCCCCCCACACTTAGAACTGAATATTGCCCTCAATATTCAAAGTACCGGCTGTTAAACCAACACTTAGAACGTAAAAAGGAAATACTAATAGCCTTTTTTTTTTTTTTTTTGAATGTACATATATACAACATGTGGGGCATCTCCCCCACACTTGGGTGAGACATGGGTGAAAACCCATGTTTTACTACTGTTTTTATTAACCGAGTCGCTAGCTTGACTCGACCCCGAATTCATTGGTTCATGGGGAAGTAAGTGGAAGAGACCATCTCAATCGGACTTTCATTCAAGATGTCTAGATACACATTAAAGTATATGAAAGGTCCACACCGATGAGATATATCCGGCTTTTAAACCAATGTTAGATGGAAAATGCCGGGGTCAAAGGTAATATCCTCACTCCCGAATGAGTGAAGGATAGGGGAAATCACCGGGTAGGTGAAGGGAAGAAGAGAGATCTGAATAGCAATTAAGATAAGAACTTCCTCCTCAAGAATTGCATAATCAAGTGGAGGAGGCAAGTCCTTAAACTTGATCTCAGGAAATTTATCAGTTTTCTCAACTGACTTGAATTCCTCATTATGAAGTTCAACGGGAAGGAATGGATGAGAATTGTCCTGATTTAACAATTTCTCAAGAAGAAGAATATCTCCCTCCAGATCAATCTCAGCGTTATCAATTCCTTCTAGAAATGAATCACACTTGAGAAAAGCCTCGATCTCTTCCAAAATGCAATCACTTCCCTCAAACGGAGTGAGAGAAGGGGAAGAGTCAGAAATGATAGGTAGAGAAGATGTGGTGGGAACCCCACTCACAGAATTATGAGAATAACCAAGAAACTCTTGAGAGTACTCCTCTGAAGCAATATCAATGACATCGATTCGGTTAACCGATTCAGAATCATAATTTGAGGAGTGCCTCGAAGTTTGATCATGGTTAAAGGTAACAGCTTCATTACCCACACGCAATGTGATCTCATGCTTAAATACATCAATAAGAGCATGGCCCGTTTTTAGGAATCCTCTTCCAAGAATGAGAGGAACCTTTTGATCTGCGTCGAATTCAACAACCACAAAGTCAGCTGGAAAATGGAACTTCCCTACTTTTACAAACACATCCTCGGCAATGCCGAGAGGAAGTGATATAGTTCGATCTGCAAGCTCAAGAGTCATGCAGGTAGGAGTAAGAGCCGGAAGAGAAAGTTTCTTCCACACTGAATGAGGCATCAGGTTGATGCTTGCACCAAGATCGGCCAAGGCATAGCATTCAACCATTCCCGGAAATACACAAGGTATTAGAAACTTTCCAGGATCTCCAAGCTTCTCGGGAAGCTTTTTCAAGATAACTGCTGAGCAGTTCTCATTTAATGGAGTCTTAGCCATTTCAATCAGTTTTTCCTTGTTACATAACAAGTGTTTGATTGTTGATGCAAACTTAGGCATCAGAATGATAGCATCCGCAAAACTTATGTCAAAATGTAATTCTTTAAAGATTTGAAAGAATTTATCCATTTGTTGACTAGCCTTTTCACGGAGCTTTTGCTCATTTAAGCGCGATGGGTAAGGAATATAAGGTTTGGATTTAGGGGCAGTAACTTCAGGAGTCTCAACAGATTCAAAGACAACTCCTGGCTTGGATTTCTTTTTCGGGACAACCGGAGGATGGATTTGTGCTGTACTTTGTGGGCTTGGAATATGCACTTCGTCCGTTGTAACCTCCGTCTTTTTTTCCATTTCATACAACGGAGGAGGAATAGGACCAGAGGGTCCCTCATAAGCAGCACCACTACGAGTGGTGATAGCTTTGATGAAATTGGTATTTTCATCATCATCACTGTCATCAATTGCACTGATAGGAGCAGCATTGAGGATATTGGAATAAGTTCTAGCTGTTCTTTGCTCACTAAGTTTGCTTGACAAACTTTTAACCGTAAATCGTGAAAGAGTAGGATCTATTCTTGACGGTTTAGGAGTAATTGTGGGTGTAGAGTTTTGGATAATCGTAGGTTGGACATTTAGTACTTCCATTGTTAGAGGGAAGTACCGGGTCCTTTGTCACCTTGAGTCCATCATGAGCTTTACCACTACGTGTAGTGACAGCTTTGAGTTCACCCCTTGGGTTGACAACAGTGTTACCAGGGAGACCTCCCGAGGAAGAAGGTAGATCATTTAAAGACTTTTTTATCTCATTTATTTGGGTAACCAATAACCGGTTTGTCTCATATTGGGTCCTATTTGTCTCCTCTTGGGATTTTATGAATTGCTTAAGCAACTCATCCGAGGACGTCTGATTTTGGTTTTGGACATTCCATGGCTTTTGGTTAAAATTCCCCTGATTCTGACCTCGGTTTTGATTGAAATTTTGGGAATTGTTGAAATTTTGTCCTTGATTTTGAACAAAGCGATTTTGATTATTTTGATTTGGCACGGGTGGAAAACCAGGTGGTACCATAGCATTTGGTGCTCGGTACTGAGTTTCAGCATGCGGTCGGTATTGATTTTGGTTTACTGCAGCTACGGGAGCTGGGTAAAGAGAAGCATCGGTTGCTTGACAATCGTAATACGCATGCGGGCCACCACAAGTTTCACATACTTTGTTTATGGCTTTGATTTGTTCCGGTTTATGAATTTCACTCTTCATTTCTTTCATTTCCTTCATCATGCAACGCATTGCGTCCGTTAGAAAGGCTAACTCTGATGAGTTACCGTATGAAGAAGCAGGAGTGACAGGAACATTCACTTTGTTTCGAGAAATAGGAACTTTTGATTTATTTTCACAAATTTCAATCACCTCTTTAGGTTTACGATTCAAGATATTGCCACCGGCGGCTGCGTTAAGTGAATCTTGATCGTTTCCATTCAACCCATTATAAAACGTATTGATCTGTTGTAACTCCGTGAAATCATGATGTGGGCATTTTCTTAGGAGATCTTTAAATCTGTCCCATGCCTCTCCGAAGTTTTCATCGAAACCTTGACGAAATCCAGAAATTTCATTTTTCAGATTAGTCATATTTGATGGAGGGAAGAAATAATTGACAAATTTCTTTACGAGATCTTCCCAAGTTTCAATGGATCGAGGGGGTTCTTTATCCAGCCAAATCCGGGCTGCCCCTTCTAGTGAAAATGGAAATAGCATCAATTTGATAACTTTTTGCGGCACATCCTTGTAATTGATTGTAGAGGTCAACTTGTTGAACCAACGGATGTGTGCATACGGATCTTCTCGTTCAAACCCGTGGAATTGGTTTGTGGACACGAGTTGAATCAAATGCGTTTTCAGCTCAAAATGATCAGAATCGATGGGTGGTAAAACGATGGCATCTCCGTAACCCTCGGTGGGTGCTTGGAGCATCTCCGCCATTGTTCGTTCGTCTGCCATATTATCAATGGGAACAGCACAAATCTCAGTTTCGACTATTCGGGCAGCACGTCTACGATTACGTCTTCTCGAAATATCTACGAGTTCACGTAAAGGACTTGTTGACGTGGAAAAACGAGTGCGCATGCACTAAATAAAATATTTTAATTAAATCAAGATCGAAGCAAAACACAAGGAACTTAAACCTTAAATCAACCAGCGTACGGTAGCTCTCTGACTGAAAAACGCACAGAGTGGCGGAGAAGCAAAGGTGGGCAATTAATGCTCCTTAAAAACCCGCTTCTTTCAGTTCGACAATTTAATGTCAAACTATCCTTAAACCTCCGTTATAGTTTGTTTATCAATCAAAGGTGAGCCGAATTCGCAAGCGACACAAAGGCAAGTTTTAATCTTTGGTTTGGGAACTTATTATGATAATACCCAAGTAGAGGAATATTATATTAATTTTGCTTTTAATCTTTTATTTAACAATAAAACGGAAAATGTTTTTGGGTTTTTTTATTTTTATATGATATTATATATATAAAAGAAAAGAAAAATATTTTTGTATTTTATATGGTTTATGGGAAATAGGAACTTCACAAGGAAGGGTCTCAAATCACTAATCGCTTAAACTTCAAACAATATTGTCGCAACACAACCTCCCCGGCAGCGGCGCCAAAATTTGATCCGTACTAAAACGTATATATAAATATTATGCAATGACGGATACACGTGAATAAATACAAATCACCCTTTTGTGAAAAAGGATACTTGCAAAAACTCACGTCTGTGTGTAGTGTGAAACCAGGTAAGTGATTACCCGGATCGTTTCCCAACGAGGATGAAATGGGCAATATCATGGAAAGTTTGGATTAGAGTGACTGATGATATGATATTAGATTTTGCTTTTTTTAATTCTAATTGATGTATGAAAAACAAATATACAAAAGAAAATTAAACGTGAATTAAATAAACTAAAAACGCGTAACGGAAAATCTAGAAACGGGACTAAAAAGTGAAATAATAGAAAACTAATCCTACAAGTGTAAAATTATTTTTCTTAAATCCTAAATAATAAAATAAAATTTTTAAATTAAAAATTATATTTTTCTGATTTTTATATTTTTATTATGAATTAAAAACTATTATAAACTAATTAAAATGATTAAAAATATTAAATGACTTAGGAAAAATCTGAAAAATTCAGGTTAAGTCTAAAATAATATTAAGAAGCTAGGAAAAATAAAATCAAAACTTATCTAAACCTAATAAGCTGTTTTGGGCAAATGAGCAGTTTGCAAATAAGCCAAAAATAAGCTAAAAAGCTAGAAAAATTACCAAAAGCTAGGAAACATATCAATACACTGAGAGAAGCTTAAAACAACTTAATATGATCAAATTAGCTAAGAAAATAAGCAGATAAGCACTTGAACAGTAGCACTAGTTATGTAGAAAAATCAGTAGAAACCACCAACTTGCAGAGCAGATTAAGCTGATAAATAAGCAAAAAAGTGGGAACTTTATGGGGGCAAAATATTGCTAGTACTACTGGCTTCACAAAAAACCAAAAAGCCCTAATTCTAACAAGCTAATTGAACTCCAATTAAGCACAAGATCAGATGGTGAAAAACTGAATAAGCTATGCAGGGTCAGAATCAGTGAAAATGGGGAATTTGCAGGCTTATTTTAAGCTATTAAATAAGCTCAGAAATGGAATCCAAGCACAGAATCTTAAAGCCAGTACTATGACCTATAAGCAAACCAAAATTCAAGGCCTCAGCTTATCTAGATAAGCCACAAATAAGCTGAGAAGAAGCAGTTGGTCTGCTCAGTATATACTGAGTCTGTGTGTGCAGACTTGGTGTGCAGAGGTGCACAACACCACAGAGACTACACAAACTCCTTTTGCAATCACCAACTGGACCACAAGGAGTCTAAAAACACCAACAATAAGGGCTCTAACTGCTTATTGCAGTGGAGTGCTTATTTGGACAGTTAAAAGCCTAGGATTACCACAGACCATGCAAAACCATAGTATCTATCTAAATTGCTTAAAATATCTTACAGATAGCTTATTATAACCAGGATATGCTGATATGAAATTAGCAAAATGGCAAATGCACAGTAAAAACTACTATGGATAAGCTTATGCCAAACACCCCTTTGAAGGGTCTGTTTGTGGTTTTTAACTAGCACAGGCTAGTTTAACTTATAATTTCTGATATTAACTGATTTAACTAACTTATTATGACTATAATTAACAACTTTTAAAAGGTAAATACGCAGTAGATTAAGCTATGCCTTATTTGGCTGTTTTTGGTTTTTTAAAGGTTTTTTAGCAATATGAAATAAAAGCGATTTAAGACTGATAGAATAGATCAAATATGATTAGAAACTATTAATAAGCAGAAAAACAACACAATAAGCTAAAGATAAGCACTAGTACAGTGAAAATAGAAATTAAGCTAAAATTGATAAAAAGCTTACAACTTGATATGGCTTATAGAACAGAAAGAACAAGATCAGAACAATCCTAGCTTGTTGTCAACAAGCTAGAAACCAAATATAAGCCTTCCTGAATAGCTTATTTTACCAGAAGTGCTTATTAGCCCCCAGGTTGACTTTTGTTGACTTTCTTCATCATTCTTGAATAGAACTGATTTAAACTAATACAAACTTACAACAAGCTATGATAAGCTTGTATAAGCTTATAGAAACAACTAAGAAGCTATTTCAATAACTACTTAACTTGGTTTGAATTCTCAGTACAACATGTAAATTTAGAAACTTGGAATTATCATTAGCTACTGGAAATTGTACAAAGATTGATAACAAACAGACTTAGTTTAACTTGAATTGATTATTGAAACTTGAAATTACAAACTATGGCTACTGAAAATGAAATACGATTATGCTACTTTTAACTACTTAGCCATTAAGGCTTACATTGTGACCTATTTATACAAAAATAAAGTGGGATAAGCTTCTCATCTTCTTCTAATCCATTCTTGACCTTTGGATGCCTTTGAATCAATCTCAGCAGTTGAAACTACTTTTGGCGCCAAAAATGAGATAGTAGAAAAAATCCACTATCTCTGATAACTTGTACTGAGGAAGAAGCATTGAATGCATATTGGCTTGTTAGGTGAGTGGGATAGGAGGAGGGTGGTGGGTTTGTCAGAGATAAGGCGGTGGGTTGAGGTGGTTTTGGTATTGGCGGGATGGTGGTATTGAAGAAGAAGGTTTGACCGAAGTCAAACCTTATATTTTAGTTAAAAGATGGATCGGGTTGGGTTGTTTTGGGATTGGGCTTGGGAATTGTTGTGTGGGCTGGGGTATGTAACTGGGTTTAGTAAAAGGGTTGGGTTGGGTAAGTTTAATAGTTGGGTTTTATTTTAGTTAGGATTAGAAGTTGAAATTGTTTTAACTTTGAGGGACCAATCATGCAACTTCTGAAAATCCAGGGACCATTGCTGCCAATAGTGAAAATTAATTCCAGGGGTTATTCATGCCAAGTTTCAATAGTACAAGGACCATAAAAGATAATTTTCCATTTTTGAAAACCGGGGGACTTGTTTTGCCATTTTTGAAACTTTAGGGACTGAAACTGCCAATTATGCAAACTTTGTTTGTTTTTCACCTGTTTTCAATCCTTTTGTGCCTGAATCATATAAAAACACATTCTATGGATATTTGTAGCATTATGTGACTTTTCAAAGTGTTTTTGGCTGTTTTTGCAGTTTAAATGGGAATAAAATGATGAGTATTTAGACACTCATCAGGTTTGCCCAGCCCGACTGTTAGGATCAGTTCCCAAGTGACTTGGACCGCCTGAGGGGGTGATGGGTTCCTGTTGGGTCATGAAAAACCCAAGAACACATTAAACGTGATTTGGACACAAATTAACTAAGTGTTAAACTTAAACCGAGAACAATTCAAGTCACTGAGAGAACAGCCTCTCAGTGAGTCATCTTCAGGATGCTTAAGGCGAATTCAAGAAGAAGGATTCACTTCTCAGGAAGGCGGTACTCCCTGAGTAGGACTTAAGCCAAAGAAGAAGATGATGGTTCAGTGAGTGTTGGACAAGAACTCACTGAACCCCAGTCTCCTCAACAAACAAAGTGATTGAAAGACTTAGGAACCAACGCCTAAAGAAAAGGCGGGAACAATAGGGAAAAGATCTGAGAAGATAAAAGTGTCAGCCCAACACTCTTCTCTTGTCAGATCCAACCTTCCCTATTGCAGCTAAAAGTCATGGAGTGTCAGCCAACAACTCCCAAAGTCTTATTAGCCCTTTCCTATTGGTTCTTGGAAATGACAATTACTATTTGTAATTGTCAGACACGCAACCTCAACAACTTGTATTATTTTTAATCACTTATACTTAGATTACTTGTGTATAAATAGATCAGATGGGAGAGAAGTTAAAGTGTGCTTTTGTATATTGAAAGTCTTGAACTTTTACAAAGGAACTTCTCTCCTCCAAAGAGTATACAACTCAGTGAGATAGCTCAGTGGGTATATTGTTACCACTCAAGCAAAACTTGAGTTTCGATAGGAGACACCCCATACCCTTGTCTATTCAATCCCAAGTGTTTGTTCCGCAAAACACTTGGGTATAGATTCTTAGAATTATTTCTAATAAGAATTTAAAAGTTGAAAAATATTGTTGTTTTTATATTCACGTTTTATAACTGTTAGAATTAATCTTAAACATTGTATTAGTCATAAACACAAATAGATTAACTTTCTAGTTAATTCTAATCGTGTAAAGGGACCAACAAGTGGTATCAGAGCCTCTGGTTTATAAAATCTTTTATACTAACCAAGAGTGCTCTAGGTTTTTAAAACCAAGATCCTACTATGGCTGATAACAATGTACCCCAGCTAGTCGACAAAAAGGGTGGCAGCTACTCCGCTGTTGCACCCAGACTTGAAGCTGGGACATTTAGCAAATGGAAGAAGCGTATGATTTGCTATCTTACTGGTATGAAACCCTACTACATCACCTGTATCAAGGATGGCCCATTTGTCCCAAAGACAGCCACAGGGCTAAACAAGCCTGAGGTCCAATGGACCATTGATGAGAGGAGGGTGGTCAATCAAGACCAACGCCTGAAAAGCATCCTTATATCATGTCTTCCTGACGATATAATGGAATCAGTCATCAACTGTCTAACAGCCAAGCAAACTTGGGATGACTTGGTAAACAGCTTTGAGGGTCCCTCAGATACCAAGGAAAATAGGGTCATGGACCTTAAACTTGAGTATAATACTTTCAGGGCAAAAGACTCTGAAAGTCTCTCACAGACCTACACCAGATACAAGACTTTGATAAATGAATTATCAAATGATGGTGTTGTACTGTCTAAACATGAGACAAATGTTGGCTTTGTCAACAGTCTCCCTGAGAAGTGGCTCAACTTCTCACAAGGCCTGAGGAATGCTAACCACATTCAGACCCTTGAGCTCCCTGAAATTTATGGGAAGTTTGTCTATGAAGACAACCTGATCTCAAGGAGATACCCTGACTCAAAAGCTCTTGAGTCCAAAAAGGCCTTAACCTTAACACCCATATCAACTGCTTTCTATTCTAATGGTGTTGTGCAGGATATTCAAGAGGATTCTGAAGAAGAAATTGATGAAAGGACTGGTGAGGAGTACCTGAACGACTTGAACTTGGAATTCCAAGAAAGGGCACTCCTTGCTAGTTCAAGACGTTTCATCAAAAGAAATCAGTCCAACTTTACAAAACCAAAAGCAAATGAGACCACTGAATGTTTTAAATGTGGTAAAAAGGGTCATTTTGCTAGGGACTGTTATTCTAAAACTATCTCAGAACCCTAAAACTATCTCAGAACCCTCTTACAAGTTTTCAGGAAATAGTTCCTCAGGAACTAGCAAGTTTCAACCTAAAATATTTCAGTCCACCCAACAATTCCGAAACAAGGGTCAAAAGGATTTTGAAACAAAATATAGGAATATCAAAGCTAAACTTGCACTTCTTGAAACTAACCCCATATTGCCTCAGGCTGCTCATACATCTAAACCTATTCAGACAAAGAACAAGGTTTTAGTAGCTGAAGCATATGATTGGGATGATGAAGAGGTTTCCTCAGATGAGGAAATAATAGTTAGTGCACTGATGGCACTTTCTGAAGAGGATCAGGTGGCTGTGGGAAAAAGCCATGCTAGAAATGGAGAGTGGGTCAACATCACCATGAAGAAGGTAAATACTTTACTTTCTATGGATGATGATTCTGATTGGCAGTCTTACATGAATTATATTTGTGTTGATTTAAAGTTTGTTGAGGAACAAAGGCTTAACCTGTTTTCAAAATATAACAATATTGTGTCAGAATTGAACAAATGTAGAGATGAACTGCTTGTACTAAAGCAAGCCAAACTAGAAACAATAACTCTACAAATTCAGAACACTGAAATTTTGAAACAAAACCAAGCCCTTCAAACTGAACTTAACAAAGAAAAGGCTGTCATCCAAAGCTGGACCAAGAAGAACCCCAAGGTTTTTGACACTGTGGGATTAATCTCTCAGAAAACCATTGGTATTGACCCTCTTATGGTTGATCCAAATGTGTGTCATAATGAAATAAACTTTGTTCCAGCTGGCATATCTTTTGAGCAAGAATTGCTTCCCAAGTCAAATGACTGGATTGTCAGGGACAACCCAGTCAGTAAGTTACCAAACTTTGAGACTGGAAAGATCTTGCTTCCTGAAAGTCAGGCTTTGAAAAATATGCTTGGACTTACTGAACAACTCAGTAAGCTTGAACTCACTGAACAACTCAGTATTACTGAGTCTGTGAATGAGTCTGAATCAGAATCATACCCACCACTTCCTCCACTGAATACCCTTCAGGGTGCTGCACCTAACTTAGGCCTCCCACCAATGGTCTTCTCACCACACTCTCCAAAGGAGAGATCAGGAAGGGGTACAACCATCCTGAAGAGAGCAAACCTTGATGTCTCAGTAAATACTGATGACTCATCAACTTCAGTCCCTTCTGAAGTATCAACCCAAAGCCCTGAATCAAAATTTGATCAGTTGGCTGAATTGGTCAGGAAGCTAGGAGAGAAGATTGCATCTACTGAGAAATCTTCTCAATCCAAGAAGGAACAAAAACCAACTTCCTCAAAAACCAAACCCAAACCCACAAAACCCCTGAAAAGATGTGAACTATGCAACTATACAAATCATCTCACTGATGATTGCTATAGAGTCTTTTATTGCATGATCTGCAAAAAGGAAGATCACAGGACCTCTGATCATAAACAATGTTCAGTCATGTCAAACTTTTCAGGACTTAAGGCTCAGTGCCTGAACTACCCTTCTGATTCTAAGCAGAAACAGAAGCAAAAGGCCAAGCCTTTTTCACCTTGCCCTTTATGTGGATTCAATGATCATCTTCCTGAGGATTGTCAAATTGAAAAACACTGTGAATCTAGTGGAAGTTCCACTCAGAAATCCTCAGGAAAAGATAAGGTCATTCAGTCAAGAAGAGGAATGAAACAATCCTCTCAGACTACTGAGGCTACCCCTGCAACTAAATGCAAAACTTGTGGTAGCTCAGTCCACTCAACCTCAGACCATGAATCAATTAATACTTTCATAAAGACCGACAATACCAAACCCTCCATGAAATGGAGTCCTAGAAAGAACTAACCCAGTTTACTATTTGTGCAGAAGCATGCCAGGGATCCTATTTGGCATCTAGATAGTGGATGTTCAAGGAGCATGACTGGTGTTAAGGAGTGTCTGCACAAATATGTGGAAGAACCAGGACCCAAAGTGATATTTGTTGATAATTCATCATGTCTCACTGAAGGTTATGGTTCAGTAAACTGCAATGGTATTGTCTTTACTAGGATAGCATATGTAAATGGTCTTAAGTATAATCTGATCAGTGTCAGTCAACTATGTGATGCAAAATACATAGTTCAGTTTGATGATAAGCAAAGAACCATCTTGAATGCAAATAAGGAAATTGTCCTCATTGCACCAAGAAGACAAGATATTTATGTATTAGACATGTCCAGTCTAACTCAGGATGGAACTTGTCTCTTTGCTAAGGCCACTAATACACTCAACTGGCTTTGGCATAAGAGACTCACCCACCTGAACTTTAAGAACATTAACAATCTTGTAAAACAAAACAAGGTCCTTGGCTTACCATCTCTTGTGTTTTCAAAGGATAAACCATGCTCAGCTTGTGAAAAAGGTAAACATCACAGAGCATCCTTTAAAACCAAAACCAACTTTTCCATCAGGAACTGCCTACATCTTCTCCATATGGATCTATTTGGACCTATCAGTCCAAGGTCTATTAATCATGAGAAGTATACTCTGGTCATAGTGGATGAATACTCTAGATACACCTGGGTATTCTTCCTGATCAAAAAGAGTCAGGCAGCTGAAACAATCATGTCCTTTGTCAGGAACATTGAAAATCAAAATGACATTAAGGTCAAACAGATTAGAACTAACAATGGGACAGAGTTCAAAAATTATGAACTTGAATGTTTCTGTGATGAGAAAGGTATTTCCCAAAACTTTTCCTCTCCATACACACCTGAACAAAATGGTGTTGCTGAAAGGAAAAACATAACACTCATTGAAGCTGCTAGGACAATGCTATGTGGATCAATCCTTTCCAACCATTTTTGGACTAATGCAGTCAAAACTGCCTGTTATACACAAAACAGATCCATAATTGTCAAGAGACATGGGAAAACCCCATATGAGTTATTCAAAGGATGAATCCCTGACATCAGCTACTTTTATGTCTTTGGGTGTCCTGTGTTTATTCATAATCACAAGGATCACCTAGGGAAATTTGATGCAAAAGCTGATGATGGATACTTCCTGGGATACTCACTTGTCTCAAAAGCCTTCAGAGTGTTCAACACAAGGAGACAGCAGACTGAGGAAACATTTCATGTTACCTTTGATGAGAGCACTGATGCAATCAGGTTCTCAACTGCCTCAGTAGAAGAGATAGGAATTGATAATTCTTCAAGATATCCTCCTGATGAATATCTGTCTGAAAACAATCCTTCTACTCAGTATCAAGATGATGATAACCTCTCCTATTGATGAAGCGAAAAGTGTACCGCTTTTAGGGGGTCATTTAAGCCCTAAATCGTATTTATTTGATCAAATATTGCCCTAAATCGTTCCTTTTGTCATTTTAGGTACTTTGGAGAAGAAATCTGGAAAAGGAAGCATTTTGGACGTTTTTGGAGCATAAAAGTGAAGAAAACGACAAAGTCTCCAAAGCTGCTGGAAAAGTACACATGACGGCGTCAAGGATTGCTCCTGACGGCGTCACTGCTTGGCAAAAGAGGTGGATATGACAAATACACATGACGCGCCAGAAAGTTTTACAAAGGAAGTCTGACGGCGTCACCCTTTAAGGTGATCAAGGCCGTCACGGTTTAAGTTAAAGAGAGATGGCGTCAAGCACAATTGTGACGGCGTCAACACTTGACGCGCCAGAGTGGATTTTGGAGGATTAAAGAAGGACGGCGTCAGGAAGACCATCCGGGAACCCTAGCCGCGGCGAGGTGACGGCGTCACCTCCTACAACGTGACGCCGTCAGCCCCTAAATGCTATATATAGTTTTGCAATTTTTAGTCATTAGTGTGCAACTTTGTGAGGAGAAACCCTAAGACGAATTTTCTGCCATTTTTAAGGGTTTTATACCCTTGGATCTCCCATGTTTAATTAAAGATAAGTAATCAATTAATCATTCAATATGTCTATGTGTTGTTTGATTATATCTTGTTCTTGTCTTTTAATTAACATGCTAGGCTAGATTTATCTTGTGTTTGCTTAGATCTAATGAAACCTAACTATTGATTATTGGTTGTTGGTGTGTTATTAATTGTATTGGATGATTGTTTATCGATGTTAGGCTTAAGAAAACTGGCTAACCTCCTATACGGTAACTTGCTTGAACGTCTTAAGAAACATGAACCAATGTGTACTAAGGTTTTTATGGTTGTATTTAATGCATGAGCGAATTCTAGTGATCCCATGTTAGGAGCTTCTTAGCCGGCTCGACATAGGAGTGAAGTAGGAGCTTATAGAGTTGGGGAAGTACGTACACCACCCCACGATTGGTATTAAGGAATACACCCGTCATCCACGCAATTAATGCACACTAATCAACCGGTAAAAGATAGTTAGGGAGTAAGGAAATCTAAGTAAACACATTTCTCTCCATATAAGTTTCACAACCTTTTTATTTTCAGTCATTTTATTTTATTTGCAATTGTAGTTATTTGGGTTAGTTGACTAGCAACTAATTCCGCCCACTCCTTCAAACCCGAGATTTTACTTGCTTTCCATAAAATATAAAAAAATACAAAAAGAATCTTCCCTCACCCTTAGACCTATTAGAGTAGTTTTTCAATCCTAACGACACTATTCCCCTAGAGAACGATCAATCCCCCGGTACTTGCCACTACACTATACTACATCGGTCAGGTACACTGCCTGGTGGGGATTGCAAGCCTCTTGAGATCCCTCGAGAGGTAAAACCTGTTGTAAGTTCGCAAAACCACGCATCAAGTTTTTGGCGCCGCTGCCGGGGAATAGTTATTGTTTAGGTTGAATTTTTATTTTATTAGGTCTACTCACTAGATTCCTTTCTAGTGAGATTTTTATTTTATTTTTCTAGGTTTTCTTTAGTCTATCTTTTTTCTTCGTTTCTTTGTTCGTAACCATTACCATCCGACATCATGGAAGGTGGTAATATCCTCGATCCCAACAACCCACCACTACAACAACACCCACCTCTTAGAGCCCGTACCTTAGGAGACTACTCCCGTCCTAGCCACCATGGCTATCGAAACACCATTGAGCTCACTCAAGGAGCCAATGTCACTCCCTTGCGATCCGTCACCATCCGGTTGGTGCAAAGCGGATGCGCATTCCATGGACTTCGTTCCGAAGATCCTAATCAACATCTCAAGGACTTTCTCAAAATCGTTGATTCCATAGACCTTGATGTTGCCACTCGAGAGACGACCCGACTATGTCTCTTTCAATTCTCTCTGCGGGACCAAGCTAGTCAATGGCTAGAGCGTCTACCCACAGGATCCATCACCTCTTGGGATGATCTCACCACTCGTTTCCTCGCTCAGTTTTTCCCACCAGGAAGAACTACCAAGCTAAGGAATGATATCTTGATGTTCCAACAACGTCAAGGCGAAACCCTCTACGAGGCATGGACTCGATTCAAGGACTTACTCCAAAAAGTCCCTCACCATGGCATAGAACTTTGGCTCCAAGTCCAAATCTTCTATGACCATATCAATCTCTCCACGAGGCAAACCATTGACCAATCGGCCGGTGGTAAGCTACGTGATCTAAGTGCGGAACAATCATGGGCTCTCCTGGAAGATCTTGCTCTTTATGACAACGAAAGTTGGAGTGATCCCTGTGATTTGAATAAAACGGTCACGGCAATATCTTTGCCTTCGAACAATTCAAGCACTTCCGACCGTAGGATCATAGAACTTGAAGACCAAGTCAAGTTTCTTATGAAATCCTACGAGGCTCCTAAACCTTCAAGCCAAGTGAACAAAATCACTTCTTCATGTGAATTATGTAGTGGTCCCCACGACACTCGTGATTGTGTGGAACTCCCCGAACAAGCTTTTGCGGACTACGCATCCTCGCGTACCGACGGAGTGGGAGACAAGTGGTACACTATCAAATCCGAGCCAAACCCCTACGGTGATTCATACAACCCCTCATGGAAAAATCACCCAAACCCTAGGTGGAAACAAAACCAAAACGCACAACATACCAATTCTTCCAACCCACCTAATCGTTTCCAATCAAGCGGTTCCAACTCGAACCGTACTTTCAACAACAATCCTTCCAGCAATGGTAGTACCAATAACTTTGAAGGATTGATGTCCCAATTTATGGCATCTCAAGAAGCTCATTTGGCCAAGTTTGAAGCTGATTTCAAACAAAAACAAAGCGAGATGACCAATATGATTGACACTTTGTTGAAAGCCCTCAATGACCGAGAAATGGGAGCACTCCCTAGCAACACAGTCAAGAACCCGAAACTAAACGTCAACGCCATTTCATCGGTTTCGTCTCCTAGTTCTTGTCCACAATATTATTCGGTCAATTCCATGAGCACGTGTTTCAAACAAACCCAAGTCGTTCAAAATGACCAAGAAGTTATGATATCCAACACTAAATTGGTCAACAACATAGTTGAAACACCTCCCACTCAAAACCTTGACGAAGAATTCAAGGAGCTCCACCTTGAAAGTCCGGTTATTGATGTGTTGGATGAGAAGAAGCTCAAGTTAGGCGAAAAAGGAACCGCCTTTGTTCAAAACAAGCTACCTAAGAAGTTAGATGATCCTGGCTTATTTGTTCTACCTTGCAAGATCGGTAATTCGGAGGCTTATGACACATTAGCCGATCTTGGATCAAGCCTTAACCTACTTCCGTCACCTCTCTACACCTCTCTAAAACTAGGAAAACTTGAAGAAACCGAGGTGATAATAGGCTTAGCGGATGGGAGTGTTGCTTACCCAGTTGGAGTAGTCAAGGACGTGTTACTACACATAGGAAAACTAACCATTTTAGCCGATTTCCACGTCCTTGATATGGTTAGCGACCCTACATGCCCCTTGTTGATAGGTAGAGGATTTTTGGCGACCGCTAGTGCTATGATTGATTGTAAGGAATCTAAGATAGCGGTAGGAGAAGGTGATACTTGGTCAGTCTATGATGTGAAGAAACATGCTTATGATACTAGTGATGAACCAACACCCCATTGGTTAGAATTAAATAAGAGACCATCTAGATATGGACCTTGGATCGATAGAGACTTCATAGGACCCCAACGCCCATTTTACCAAGAAGAGGACTTTGTGAACCGAACACATACGGCAGAGCAACTCTTGGCTAGGGACACCGAATTGGATCCATTTGAAGACCCTCTAGTTTTTAGGAAGATGATTGATTTCCTAGGAGTTTTGCCAATTAACCTTGGGATGAATAAGTGGACTTGTGAGGACAATGATCATAAGTGGGATTGGGACAAACCACCCAAAGATGGAGATGGGTCATGGCATATTAAGATGACATTGTATGACCCGGATGGAGAGAAGTTTGAAAAGATATATTGTACTAAGCGGACCAATAGGAAACTTCAATCCAAGCTTAACCCTAAAGACGTCCTCGATGACGAACTCACTTACATAGGGTATAAGGACTTTGAGTCTAGCTACAAGACTCGTTAATAAAGAAAAGCGCTTCTTGGGAGGCAACCCAAGCTTTATTTGCCTTGTGTGTTTATTTATTTGTTTGTTTGATTTTATTTGCTTCTGTATGTATGTTTAATTTTTATTATTATTGATTCATGTTCAAAACTAAATTGTGAAAATGCTTTATCTTGTTTTTAACTTCGTCTTAACTACATATAAAGGTATTTTGCAAAAGATAAGTGTAAGGGAAATCCAAATCGGTTTATTAGAACAAATGAACATGAATCATAACAATATTAAATTAACATACATGTTAGTAATTGTTTGAGTCAAATGCTTGTATCGAGTCATAATGATGTTTTGCAGGAATTCCATGAAGTAAGGTATAGGTTTTTCCAGAAATTTTCCGGAAACTTAACATGAGAATTCTGTCAGATCATTTCTGACGGCGTCAGGCATTACAACCTGACGGCGTCAGGTTTTAATTTTCTGAAATTTTTGAAAGTTTTGTTTTTCTACCGGAATCATAAAAAGTTTTTATTAAATCTCTAACTTATAAACTCCAGGAATCTGCAAAATAATCATTCCACAAGCATTATATCCTTATATAGATTTATCCCGCCGATGTTATGCAGGTTTTCGTGTTTGTTTTCTCAGGTTTAACAGGTTATTTTGGACAAGGAGATGTATGTGGAATCTAGCTTTTGGAGATGCTTTAGTCTTGGAGCTTCAACATTACCTTGGAAGAAGATCTAACCATGTTACCTCTTTATCCACCGAGCGAATCAGGGGAGTATTTGATTTCATTCTTTTACCTTATTTACTTTTACATCTTGTTATTTGAACATTGGGGACAATGTTCATCTTAAGTGTAAGGGGGTAAAGTACGATACCTTAGAGAATGCTATTACGCTTGATTTTTGTTTGTTTAATGGTAGATGTGTAATAAAACTGAGAGAAATACCTGTTAAGGCAATTTTAGTGCCAAATTTAAATTTTTTTACAACATATAGGAGTGAAACTTTGATCTTAATGAGTGTCTCATGGATAGGAGTCATATGACTAGCACAAAACCGTACCACTAAAAAATTTTCCACCCCCAAATATGTGTGGTTCGCCCCTAGAATTGGTAGGAAAAGCATTTATGCTATGATGTGTGTACCGGTAGCACTTAGATTCTAGAACTTGCATTAGGACCATTCCGAGGCCACAAGTGAGACTACATTCGTGTAGTTAGATTTACTACATGATAAGAGGCATTAGGATTAACCCATTGTTTTACACCTGTGTTTTTGTTATAATTACATTGGCTACATTGGTCAAGTAATTCTCCCACACCCTTTGCGTTGTACTCATTTTTAGTACACGATACCCCTAGTACACCCCTCAGAGCCTATCTTTTCGTTTCTAACTTTAAGCATTTTACTTAAAGGAAGAATTTGTTACACCCCACTTAAATGTACACCCAAATCGCCTTAGCCTACCTTGTATGCACTCATCTTTAGTGCATTATTGTTACAACATTTGTTTAAACCCCAAGTTAATTATCTAATTGATTACATGGTTGCTAAGTCGAGTCATATCCTTGTACATATTGTTTTGGGACGATTGGGACTCATGGGTAAAGTACTAGTGTAATGGAGTAATGGGGGAAGAACAACATTATTACCCCCATATGTGCTAAATATTTTAAAAGTACTCCAAGTGTTTCGATTATCTTAATTCGAGTCATTAGAATAGTTATTTGTGAAGTTATGTAAAAGTTCAAGTGTAAGGGGAATGCGACACCCCTACGATGTATTATTTTGGATGGTAGGGCAAGAGTGTATGAAAAAAAAAATCAAAAAAATCAAGAAAAATACAAAAAAATGAGAAAAAGAAAAGTAGAAAAAAACATACGGACTACCATCCCGTTTCATTTTATGTTTATTTTATGTTTTTGTTATTTTGTTTTTAGCTTAAGTCGAGTCTAGTCTTGCCTTAGCAACGCCATATTATACATGTAATTAATCAAGATCTTTAACTCGCCACCAGTAAAATATCCCTTATCCAACAAATCCGTGTTTATCATATCCCTACACCTAACGTTATAACCCATTTAAAAGCCCTCTTTGATAGTTTATCTTAGGTGCTTACGCCTAGTGGAGAAGGTTTTTGATCCTTTCCCAAGCCTATGGTAATCTATTTGCTATGACAGGTAGTGAGAGATATTATCCATTTTCATTTATGAGATATACTTTTATGACACCTGAGAGATGCGAGTATCTAAACACTACTTGTGAGGTGCTAGTTTGTAATCTCCGTGCTTATTATGATTAAAGTGGAACGATTATTTGTTGTAATTACTTTTATATTAGCGTTAAATGACCCCTAACTTGTATTTTGATTAGAATAAAAGCGCATTTGCTTGAGGACAAGCAAATCTCAAGTGTAAGGGTATTTGATGAAGCGAAAAGTGTACCGCTTTTAGGGGGTCATTTAAGCCCTAAATCGTATTTATTTGATCAAATATTGCCCTAAATCGTTCCTTTTGTCATTTTAGGTACTTTGGAGAAGAAATCTGGAAAAGGAAGCATTTTGGACGTTTTTGGAGCATAAAAGTGAAGAAAACGACAAAGTCTCCAAAGCTGCTGGAAAAGTACACGTGACGGCGTCAAGGATTGCTCCTGATGGCGTCACGGCTTGGCAAAAGAGGTGGATATGACAAATACACATGACGCGCCAGAAAGTTTTACAAAGGAAGTCTGACGGCGTTACCCTTTAAGGTGATCAAGGCCGTCACGGTTTAAGTTAAAGAGAGACGGCGTCAAGCCCAATTGTGACGACGTCAACACTTGACGCGCCAGAGTGGATTTTGGAGGATTAAAGAGGGACGGCGTCAGGAAGACCATCCGGGAACCCTAGCCGCGGCGAGGTGACGGCGTCACCTCCTACAACGTGACGCCGTCAGCCCCTAAATTCTATATATAGTTTTGCAATTTTTAGTCATTAGTGTGCAACTTTGTGAGGAGAAACCCTAAGACGAATTTTCTGCCATTTTTAAGGGTTTTATACCCTTGGATCTCCCATGTTTAATTGAAGATAAGTAATCAATTAATCATTCAATATGTCTATGTGTTGTTTGATTATATCTTGTTCTTGTCTTTTAATTAACATGCTAGGCTAGATTTATCTTGTGTTTGCTTAGATCTAATGAAACCTAACTATTGATTATTGGTTGTTGGTGTGTTATTAATTGTATTGGATGATTGTTTATCGATGTTAGGCTTAAGAAAACTGGCTAACCTCCTATACGGTAACTTGCTTGAACGTCTTAAGAAACATGAACCAATGCGTACTAAGGTTTTTATGGTTGTATTTAATGCATGAGCGAATTCTAGTGATCCCATGTTAGGAGCTTCTTAGCCGGCTCGACATAGGAGTGAAGTAGGAGCTTATAGAGTTGGGGAAGTACGTACGCCACCCCACGATTGGTATTATGGAATACACCCGTCATCCACGCAATTAATGCACACTAATCAACCGGTAAAAGATAGTTAGGGCGTAAGGAAATCTAAGTAAACACATTTCTCTCCATATAAGTTTCACAACCTTTTTATTTTCAGTCATTTTATTTTATTTGCAATTGTAGTTATTTGGGTTAGTTGACTAGCAACTAATTCCGCCCACTCCTTCAAACCCGAGATTTTACTTGCTTTCCATAAAAATATAAAAGAATACAAAAAGAATCTTCCCTCACCCTTAGACCTATTAGAGTAGTTTTTCAATCCTAACGACACTATTCCCCTAGAGAACGATCAATCCCCCGGTACTTGCCACTACACTATACTACATCGGTCAGGTACACTGCCTGGTGGGGATTGCTAGCCTCTTGAGATCCCTCGAGAGGTAAAACCTGTTGTAAGGTCGCAAAACCACGCATCATTAATCTCTCCTATTACATAATCCCTCACAACCTACCTAACCCAACCATCACTGAGTTTGTTGAGGCACATGCACACACTGATGATATCAATCAGCCTGTTCAAAATACTCAAGAACCAAACAATCTCAGTGAGCTGGTACACACTCAAGATCCAATCAATGATCATGTGTCTACTCCAGAACCAACCCCTCTACCCAATCAGGCCTCCACAAGTTCAAATCAGTATCCAGGACCTCAAGAAAGTTGGACTAGGTCTCAGGACATTGAAATTGTCAATATTATTGGAGAGCCTACTGAAGGCATGCTCACCAGGAGCATGGCTGCTAGTCTAAGAGCAGCCTCATCCAATGAATGCCTATTTGTGGACTTCATTTCCACAATTGAACCCAAAAGTGTTAAAGAAGCACTTAAACATCCAAGTTGGGTTCAGGCCATGCATGATGAACTGGAACAATTTGACAGAAACAAGGTAATGACCTTGGTCAAATGTCCTGAGAATGTCTCAGTCATTGGCATGAAATGGGTATTCAAAAACAAAACTGATGAAAATGGCATAGTCATTAAAAACAAAGCCAGACTTGTAGCCAAAGGCTATAATCAACAAGAAGGCATTGACTATGAGGAAACATTTGGACTGAAGCAAGCTCCCAGGGCATGGTATGAGACTCTCTCAGCCTTCTTAATCCAAAACAAATTTGTCAGAGGCAAGATAGACAACACATTGTTTATCTATAAGACAAATAATGATGTCATACTAGTACAAGTGTATGTTGATGACATCATCTTTGGCTCAACAAGTTTCAAACTTTGCAAACAATTTGAAAAACTAATGGCAAAGAAGTTTGAAATGAGCATGATGGGAGAACTGACATACTTCCTTGGTCTTCAGATCAAGCAGACTGATAGAGGAACCACTATCAGTCAAGAGAAGTATGTAAAGAATCTACTGAAGAAGTATGATCTCAGTGACTGTGCCTCAGTCAAAACTCCCATGGTCCCCCCAAACAACCTTGGTCCTGATCTAACTGGTAAACCAGTAAATCAAACTCTCTTTAGAGGAATGATAGGATCACTGATGTATCTACTTGCATCAAGGCCTGATATCCAATTCTCAGTATGTCTATGTGCCAGATATCAATCTAACCCAAGAGAATCTCATGTCACTGCTGTGAAAAGGATATTCAGGTACCTGAAGGGCACTCCTAACCTTGGATTATACTATCCAAAGTGCTAAGGACTTGATCTCAAAGGATACTCAGACTCTGACTATGCTGGAAGCAACATGGACAGATAAAGCACCTCAGGCTCTTGCCAAATTCTTGGTGGGAAACTAGTGTGTTGGAGTGCTAAGAAGCAATAATCAGTTGCCTTGTCCTCAGCTGAGGCTGAATATGTTGCAGCAGCTAGTTGTTGTGCAAATGTACTCTGGATGAAAAGTCAACTCAGTGACTATGGAATTCAGTACAAGATGGTACCCATCTTTTGTGATAACACAAGTGCAATTGCAATCTCAAACAACCCTGTTCTTCATCAGAGAACAAAACACATTGATATCAGATATCATTTCATCAGGGACCATGTCATGAATGGTGACATTGAATTACACTTCATCCATACTGAATATCAGTTAGCTGATATCTTCACCAAACCTTTGGATGAACCAACTTTCACAAGGTTGAAAGCTGAATTAGGAATGTTGGATATAGAAAATCAGTCCACTGACTGAAATCCTTCCAACTGAAGTTTAAATTCTTAAAACCTCAGGTCCCTGACTCAATGTGTAAATCAGTGAAAAACATCTCACTGAATCCTCAACCTCAGGAACTAAACCCAAGTTCCTGAAATCCTGAGGGTTCAGGAACTAAACCCAAGTTCCTGAATCCTTGTTTCTCAGGAATCATTCCTTATTCCTGAATCATCAGTGACTAATCCCAAGTCCCTGAAAACAATCACTGAATGAATAGTCATTCAGGGCCCTGAAAAGGACAATAAATACTGACTTAAATGCTCTAAGTATCTAGTTAGTAAATGTCCGAGGTTGGTAACTGAACTCATATTTAATTCAAGAATATTTGTTCTTTTTGCCTGTCTGGCTTCCACCTCTGGGCCACCACATTCCCACTTGGCATTAAATGCCTCTCCAATCACATTGCAAATATGTGATGACTCATCTCTGCAAGTTGCACTTTTGCAGAACTGCTCAACTGTTCACTTCGACTGTTGCGCCAAACCAGGAAAGTGGAGTGTTGGCATTAAATGCGGATCCCAAAAACATTATTCAAAACAATTTCCAATAATTCTTTTTGAATAAACTAAGATCGCTCAAATGTCTAAAACACCCCCATCTCCACTATCCTATAAATACCCATCCAAAAGAATTCACACACACGTTTTTTTTTTGAAAATTATAAGCAAACTCTGCCCTTTTTCTCTCTCAAAACAAATTGTGTGTGTGTTCTTAGCATTTAGAAAGATCCGACCATTTTTTTTCGACCTAAACCAGATCATAAAATGGCTTCCTCTAATGCTATAACCACCGCCCCCAATGTGAGCTTCACAATGGAGGGCGTGGACCTGACCAAAAACAATGTGGTTGGAAATTTCCACTATCCCCAGCAATATGGGGGTTACAAGGAGGTAGTTAAGTATTTACAAAACTGCTTCCTTGCCACAGCTTTTACAACCACCCCAGAAGTCATTTATAATGACTATCTCAGGGAGTTTTGGTGTACCGCAACGGCTACTAGCCCTAAGGAAACCAAAGAGTCGATCATCACTTTCACTGTGATGAATGGGACTAAGACTCTCTCCTTCAATTACAAGACCTTCATCATGGCCACAGGTCTTAACTTTGTTGAGAACTTTGAGGCAAACCCTACTGATCAGGAAATAAAAGCTGAAATGCTTTTCCTAGGGCCTCATGATGTTAGGCGTCCTACTGAGTCTCCTGAAGCCTTGCTGGCAAAAGCTCCAATAGTGAAGACATGGTTTCACCCTGTCTGGAGACTTATGATGACATTCGTCATTCAGGTACTCGGAGGAAACAAATCCTCCACTGAGCAATTGAACTCATCACAACAATTGATGATGTTCAGTCTCTTGGAGGGTAGAAAAATTGACATCGGAGGAATAATCTTCTGTGACCTCGTGTCAAAGCTCTCAGGGAAACATAGGCAAAGACACATGTCTTACCCTAGGTTCATTTCCTGTGTGCTTCAGGACCTCCTTGGTTCTGACTACTTAAGTTCTGATGTAGAAGGTACAAAACCTGACGTCTTGCATAAGACCAACTTTAGTAGTGACATTACTGAGGTACAACCAGTCGCCCTGACCACCTACATGTTAATGGTGATTCAGGGTGAAAATGTATGCTCACCAGTTCCTTCACCAACCAAGAAGGTGAAGAAGACCAAAGGGAAAGGGGGACAGTCCAGTAAGGTGGTTAGACCTAAACCACTTGTCACTAAGACTGTTGCCTCAGGCACTAAGAAAGTTGTTGTGACCTTGACCTCTAAGACTCCCATTAAAGAGACCACATTGGCCACAAAACAACCGCCAACGGAGGGTGCTGGGCAATCATCCTCAGTATCCTCGGGCACACCCTTTCCGAATGTCCCTACTGACAAAAACAAGTCAGGTGGGTCAGGAGCATCCACCCACTCACATCCCAGTGAAGGCACTGATAAATCACAATCAGAGCCTGAGGGAGTTCAGGGTTCTATATCCTCGGTGGAGCAGCACTACTCCACTGAGAAGGGGACCCATACCCACTCACATCCTGCTAACGTCCCTGAGCAATCACACTCAGGGTCTCAGGGAGTTCAAGCCTCTAAATCCCCAAAAGGACAGCACAATCCTGATGGGAAGGGAGGCCATCAACAATCACCAATAGTACCTAGTGATTCTACTGGAAAACACCCGTCAGTAGATGAAGGTGCTCAGGGGGACAAAGACTCAGGGGGAAACAAACCACCCGTTGATACGGAACCCATCACCCCCTCAGGCGGTCCAAGTCACTTGGGAACTGATCCTAACAGTTAGGCTGGGCAAACCCCCCCAGTTATTATGACTAGTCAGGCTGGTGAAACCCCACCAGTTATTATGGCTAAAGGATCAGGACCTGGTCACAACAAAAGTGAGCCCTCTTTTGAGGGGGAGCTGGATTCCCTGAAGGCTCCTTCTCTGGCTGACTATGAAAATTTGTTGGCTGATGAGTCAAAGGAGGAGGCGGATTTCGATTTTGGTGAGGATGAACCACTTCCTGATATTGAGGAGGAAATGGAGGGTCCAAGTAACTCTCCTCCGCAGTCTGAGCAACAACTCTCTTCTCCTCATCCTGAGGATCAACAACCCAGTTCACCATCATCTTCATCATCATCTTCATTAGGTGCCTTAGCCACCCCTGAATGGTTAATCGAGTATGATAATGTTCATCCGCCTTCTGAAAGAAGTATGGCTAAAGTCCTTCGCCAAGCCAACGAAGGTCTTTACAATGCTCTTACTGATGAACTAACTGATCAGCATACTAAAGCGGTAGCCTCCTATGCTGACTTCAGGGCCTCTGTGGAAGAATCTCAGGACAAGATTCTTCAGGCTTCCAGGCTCGCTGACAAACAACTTGGCGAACTAACCAAAACCTTTGATGAGACAGCCACTGGTCAGCATCAGGAACTTGCAAACCTCCTCAAGGTCGTTGAATCAGTACAAGAACAACTTTCTGATGATCCCACACTGATTAAATCAATGAAAGACCATATGGCCACTCAGACGACTGCCTCCAACAACCTAACTGAGCTTCTGAAGCTCTTTCAGGGGGTAGATCTCAAAGGTCTCAGGGATAACCAGGATTCCATTCTTCAGGCTGCTATGGAATCAAAGGGGCACCTCAACAAGCTTTCCTCTGCCATTGATCAGCTCTCACAAACACATAATGAGCTGATCAACCACTACACCAACCGTGTTACTGAACTCTCCACCACCCAACAAGTCATGGCTACCGAACTCAGTGCCGTGAAGAATGATGCTTTTGAGACAAAGTCCATGGTCTCTGATATCCTATCAATTCTTCAGGCCTCTCATGTGCCACCACCTCCTCAGTCAGCAGGTCTTTCCACTGAAGTTCCTATACCTGCTGAGGGGGAGAAAAATGATGAAATCCCTGATCCTTCCTCTGCCTTGGTAACTGTTCCAAATCCTGATGCATCCACCAGTCAACCTCCTCGCACTGACAAAGGGAAGCATATTATGACAGAAACCTCTTCTCCTGAACCACACTTAGTCCAGGCTTCAAACATAAGACAGCCAGATCCTGAAGTACCGTCTTTTGTTGACTTAGAAGATGGGAGAAGAGTCTATGGGACTCAGGAGGAACTTGCTAAGATCTTAGATGAGAAAGATCGCAGGAAAGCCCATGATCTCACCACATCTACCATCTATGAGGTTGCCAAGGAAGAAATAAAGGAGTCTGAGAAAGAAATTCAGGGAGATGAATTCATCAGGCTTCAAGCCCAACTTCTTCAGAAACACAACATGGAAGCCAAACTGAAGCAAGAAAAGAGGCAAAGGGCATATGAGAGGTATGTATGGCACATGACCAAAACCAAAGGTGAAGGAAAAATCACTGACATCACCATTCACCCCACCAGACCTCTGAGCTTAACAATCCATAGAGGTCCAAGAAAGTCTGAACATCTTCCAACAGTCAAATTTTCAGACTATGGGTTAAGAGAATGGGATATGATGATGCCCATCCTGAGGAAGAAAACCACAAGCAAGAATGCCCCAATCATCATCAAGTCACTGAGTGCCAAGTATGAGGAACTCGCAAAAGTGGTAAAAAGTCTGGGCATTAACCATGATGAGGCACTTGCTTCTCAGGGACTAACTATCCCTGAATATACTCAGAAGGTTGGGAAGAAAAGAAAAGCTGTAGCTATGGAGCCTGAACAATACATAGCTGCACTTCACTGCAACAGAGTTCCTCCTCAGGGAGTTAAATTCCGTCCTAACCTTGTCATCAAAGAACCTGAGTATGGTATCTTCTTCGTGCATGAATTTGGTCAGGAAGCCTTTCAGAGAGTTTCTGACATTGACCAAGTGGAAACGACAACACTCCTAGCCTACAAACTGATGGCACTTAATATCAGGGGCTCTAATAATGAGGAGTTTGTTAGGCTGATGGATCAGTTGATGAAGGAACGACCTGACAAAGAAGTGTTAGTGTCGAAGAAGGCAAAGCTTGAACTCATGGGTCTTGTTCAGGAACCTTGAGTATTTTGTACTTAGAATAATAGGACTTGTAATGATATGAATAAATTGATGAATGTTTTGCTATATCAATATCCTTATTTATTTTCTAGTACATTCAGTATGAGCAGAAGACTTTAGCTCACTCATATTGATCAAAACACTTAGGAATAATTTATATCCAAATAGGGGGAGATTGTTGGGTCATGAAAAACCCAAGAACACATTAAACGTGATTTGGACACAAATTAACTAAGTGTTAAACTTAAACCGAGAACAATTCAAGTCACTGAGAGAACAGCCTCTCAGTGAGTCATCTTCAGGATGCTTAAGGTGAATTCAAGAAGAAGGATTCACTTCTCAGGAAGGCGGTACTCCCTGAGTAGGACTTAAGCCAAAGAAGAAGATGATGGTTCAGTGAGTGTTGGACAAGAACTCACTGAACCCCAGTCTCCTCAACAAACAAAGTGATTGAATGACTGAGGAACCAACGCCTGAAGAAAAGGCGGGAACAATAGGGAAAAGATCTGAGAAGATAAAAATGTCAGCCCAACACTCTTCTCTTGTCAGATCCAACCTTCCCTATTGCGGCTAAAAGTCATGGAGTGTCAGCCAACAACTCCCAAAGTCTTATTAGCCCTTTCCTATTGGTTCTTGGAAATGACAATTACTATTTGTAATTGTCAGACACGCAACCTCAACAACTTGTATTATTTTTAATCACTTATACTTAGATTACTTGTGTATAAATAGATCAGATGGGAGAGAAGTTAAAGTGTGCTTTTGTATATTGAAAGTCTTGAACTTTTACAAAGGAACTTCTCTCCTACAAAGAGTATACAACTCACTGAGATAGCTCAGTGGGTATATTGTTACCACTCAAGCAAAACTTGAGTTTCGATAGGAGACACCCCATACCCTTGTCTATTCAATCCCAAGTGTTTGTTCCGCAAAATACTTGGGTATAGATTCTTGGAATTATTTCTAATAAGAATTTAAACGTTGAAAAATATTGTTGTTTTTATATTCACGTTTTATAACTGTTAGAATTAATCTTAAACATTGTATTAGTCATAAACACAAATAGATTAACTTTCTAGTTAATTCTAATCATGTAAAGGGACCAACAGTTCCGTATCAGCGGGTGGTTTGTTTCCCCCTGAGACTTTGTCCCCCTGAGCACCTTCATCTACTAACGTGTGTTTTCCAGTAGAATCACTAGGTACTATTGGTGATTGTTGATGGCCTCCCTTCCCATCAAGATTTTGCTATCCTTTTGGGGATTTAGAGGCCTGAACTCCCTGAGACTCTAAGTGTGATTGCTTAGAGACGTTAATGGGATGTGAATGGGTATGGGTCCCCGTATCAGTGTAGTAGTACTGCTCCACCGAGGATATAGAACCCTGAACTCCCTCAGGCTCTCATTGTGATTTATCAGTGCCTTCATTGGGATGTGAGTGGGTGGATGCTCCTGACCCACCTGACTTGTTTTTGTCAGTAGGGACATTCGGAAAGGGTGTGCCCGAGGATACTGAGGATGATTGCCCAGCACCCTCCGTTGGCGGTTGTTTTGTGGCCAACGTGGTCTCTTTGATGGGAGTCTTAGAGGTCAAGGTCACAACAACTTTCTTAGTGCCTGAGGCAACAGTCTCAGTGACGAGTGGTTTAGGTCTAACCACCTTACTGGACTGTCCCCCTTTCCCTTTCGTCTTCTTCACCTTCTTAGTTGGTGAAGGAACTGGTGAGCATACATTTTCACCCTGAATCACCATTAACATGTAGGTGGTCTGGGCGACAGGTTGTACCTCAGTAATGTCACTACTAAAGTTGGTCTTATGCAAGACGTCAGGTTTTGTACCTTGATCGTCAGACCTTAAGTAGTCAGAACCAAGAAGATCCTGAAGCACACAGGAAATGAATCTAGGATAAGACATGTGTCTTTGCCTATGTTTCCCTGAGAGCTTTGACACGAGGTCACGGTAGTTTATTCCACCGATATCAATTTTTCTACCCTCCAAGAGACTGAACATCATCAATTGTTGTGATGAGTTCAATTGCTCAGTGGAGGATTTGTTTCCTCCGAGTACCTGAATGACGAATGTCATCATAAGTCTCCAGACAGGGTGAAACCATGTCTTCACTATTGGAGCCTTTGCCAGCAAGGCTTCAGGGGACTCGGTAGGACGCCTAATATCATGAGGCCCTAGGAAAAGCATTTCAGCTTTTATTTCCTGATCAGTAGGGTTTGCCTCAAAGTTCTCAACAAAGTTAAGACCTGTGGCCATGATGAAGGTCTTGTAATTCAGGGAGAGAGACCTAGTCCTATTCATCACAGTGAAAGTGATGATCGACTCTTTGGTGTCCTTAGGGCTAGTAGCCGTTGCGGTACACCAAAACTCAATGAGGTAGTCATTATAAATGACTTCTGGGGTAGTTGTAAAAGTTGTGGCAAGGAAACAGTTTTGTAAATACTTAACTACATCCTTGTAACCCCCATATTGCTGGGGATAGTGGAAATTTCCAACCACATTGTTTTTTGTCAGGTCCACGCCCTCCATTGTGAAGTTCACATTGGGGGCGATGGTAACAGCATTAGAGGAAGCCATTTTATGATCTGGTTTTGGTCAAAAAAATGGTCGGATGTTTCTAAATGCTAAGAACACACACACAATTTGTTTTAAGAGAGAAAAAGGGCAGAGTTTGCTTATAATTTTCAAAAAGCGTGTGTGTGAATTCATTTGGATGGGTATTTATAGGGAAGTGGAGATGGGGTTATTTAAGACATTTGAGCGATCTTAGTTTATTCAAAAAGAATTATTGGAAATTGTTTTGAATAATATGTTTTGGGATCCGCATTTAATGCCAACACTCCACTTTCCTGGTTTGGCGCAACAGTCGAAGTGAACAGTTGAGCAGTTCTGCAAAAGTGTAATTTGCAGAGATGAGTCATCACATATTTGTAATGTGATTGGAGAGGCATTTAATGCCAAGTGGGAATGTGGTGGCCCAGAGGTGGAAGCCAGAAAGGCAAAAAGAACAAATATTCTTGAATAAAATACGAGTTCAGTTACCAACCTCGGACATTTACTAACAAGATACTTAGAGCATTTAAGTCAGTATTTAATGTCCTTTTCAGGGCCCTGAATGACACTTCATTCAGTGATTGGTTTTTCAGGGACTTAGGATTAGTCACTGATGATTCAGGAATATGGAATGATTCCTGAGCAACAAGGATTCAGGAACTTGGGTTTAGTTCCTGAACCCTCAAGATTTCAGGAACTTGGGTTTAGTTCCTGAGGTTGAGGATTCAGTGAGATGTTTTTCACTGATGTACAAATTGAGTCAGGGACCTGAGGTTTTAAGAATTTACACTTCAGTTGGAAGGATACAATCAGTGGACTGATTTTCTATATCCAACATTCCTAATTCAGCTTTCAACCTTGTGAAAGTTGGTTCATCCAAAGGTTTGGTGAAGATATCAGCTAACTGATATTCAGTAGGGATGAAGTGTAATTCAATGTCACCATTCATGACATGGTCCCTGATGAAAAGATATCTGATATCAATGTGTTTTGTTCTCTGATGAAGAACAGGGTTGTTTGAGATTGCAATTGCACTTGTGTTATCACAAAAGATGGGCACCATCTTATACTGAATTCCATAGTCACTGAGTTAACTTTTCATCCAGAGTACATTTGCACAACAACTAGCTGCTGCAACATATTCAGCCTCAGCTGAGGACAAGGCAACTGATTGTTGCTTCTTAGCACTCCAAAAGACTAATTTCCCACCAAGTATTTGGCAAGATCCTGAGGTGCTTTTTCTGTCCATGTTGCATCCAGCATAGTCAGAGTCTGAGTATCCTTTGAGATCAAGTCCTGAGCAGTTTGGATAGTATAATCCAAGGTTAGGAGTTCCTTTCAGGTACCTGAATATCCTTTTCACAGCAGTGATGTGTGATTCTCTTGGGTCAGATTGATATCTGGCACATAGACATACTGAGAATTGGATATCAGGCCTTGATGCAAGTAGATACATCAGTGAGCCTATCATTCCTCTAAAGAGAGTTTGATTTACTGGTTTACTAGTTAGATCAGGACCAAGGTTGTTTGGGGGGACCATGGGAGTTTTGACTGAGGCACAGTCACTGAGATCATACTTCTTCAGTAGATTCTTTACATTCTTCTCTTGACTGATAGTGGTTCCTCTATCAGTCTGCTTGATCTGTAGACCAAGGAAGTATGTCAGTTCTCCCATCATGCTCATTTCAAACTTCTTTGCCATTAGTTTTTCAAATTGTTTGCAAAGTTTGAAACTTGTTGAGCCAAAGATGATGTCATCAACATACACTTGTACTAGTATGACATCATTATTTGTCTTATAGATAAACAATGTGTTGTCTATCTTGCCTCTGACAAATTTGTTTTGGATTAAGAAGGCTGAGAGAGTCTCATACCATGCCCTGGGAGCTTGCTTCAGTCCATAAAGGGCTTTGTTAAGCTTACAGACATGATCAGGAGACTCATGGCTTTCAAATCCAGGAGGTTGCTGAACATAAACTTCTTCTTTCCTGGTGAGCATGCCTTCAGTAGGCTCTCCAATAATATTGACAAGTTCAATGTCCTGAGACCTAGTCCAACTTTCCTGAGGTCCTGGATACTGATTTGAACTTGTGGAGGCCTGATTGGGTAGAGGGGTTGGTTCTGGAGTAGACACATGATCATTGATTGGATCTTGAGTGTCTACCAGATCACTGAGATTGTTTGGTTCTTGAGTATTTTGAACAGGCTGATTGATAACATCAGTGTGTGCATGTGCCTCAACAAACTCAGTGATGGTTGGGTTAGGTAGGTTGTGAGGGATTATGTAATAGGAGAGATTAGCATCATCTTGATACTGAGTAGAAGGATTGTTTTCAGAAAGATATTCATCAGGAGGATATCTTGAAGAATTATCAATTCCTATCTTTTCTACTGAGGCAGTTGAGAACCTAATTGCATCAGTGCTCTCATCAAAGGTAACATGAAATGTTTCCTCAGTCTGTTGTCTCCTTGTGTTGAACACTCTGAAGGCTTTTGAGACAAGTGAGTATCCCAGGAAGTATCCATCATCAGCTTTTGCATCAAATTTCCCTAAGTGATCCTTGTGATTATGAAAAAATACAGGACACCCAAAGACATGAAAGTAGCTGATGTCAGGAATTCTTCCTTTGAATAACTCATATGGGTTTCTCCCATGTCTCTTGACAATGATGGATCTGTTTTGTGTATAACAGGCAGTTTTGACTGCATCAGTCCAAAAATGGTTGGAAAGGACTGATCCACATAGCATTGTCCTAGCAGCTTCAATGAGTGTTCTATTTTTCCTTTCAGCAACACCATTTTGTTCAGGTGTGTATGGAGAGAAAAAGTTTCGGGAAATACCTTTCTCATCACAGAAACATTCAAGTTCATAATTTTTGAACTCAGTCCCATTGTCAGTTCTAATCTGTTTGACCTTGATGTCATTTTGATTTTCAATGTTCCTGACAAAGGACATGATTGTTTCAGCTGCCTGACTCTTTTTGATCAGGAAGAATACCCAGGTGTATCTAGAGTATTCATTCACTATGACCAGAGTATACTTCTCATGGTTAGTAAACCTTGGACTGATAGGTCCAAATAGATCCATATAGAGAAGATGTAGGCAGTTCCTGATGGAAAAGTTGATTTTGGTTTTAAAGGATGCTCTGTGATGTTTACCTTTTTCACAAGCTGAGCATGGTTTATCCTTTGAAAACACAAGTGATGGTAAGCCAAGGACCTTGTTTTGTTTCACAAGATTGTTTATGTTTTTAAAGTTCAGGTGGGTGAGTCTCTTATACTAAAGCCAGTTGAGTGTATCAGTGGCCTTAGCAAAGAGACAAGTTCCATCCTGAGTCAGACTGGACATGTCTAATACATAAACATCTTGTCTTCTTGGTGAATGAGGACAATTTCCTTATTTGCATTGAAGATGGTTCCTTGCTTATCATCAAACTGAACTATGTATTTTGCATCACATAGTTGACTGACACTGATCAGATTATACTTAAGACCATTTACATATGTTATCCTAGTAAAGACAATACCATTGCAGTTTACTGAACCATAGCCTTCAGTGAGACATGATGAATTATCAGCAAATATCACTTTAGGTCCTGATTCTTCCACATATTTGTGCAGGCATTCCTTAACACCAGTCATGCTCCTTGAACATCCACTATCTAGATGCCAAACAGGATCCCTGGCATGCCTCTGCACAAATAGTAAACTGGGTCAGTTCTTTCTAGGACTCCATTTTATGGAGGGTTTGGTATTGTAGGTCTTTATGAAAGTATTAATTGATTCATGGTCAGAGGTTGAGTGGACTGAGCTACCACATGTTTTGCATTTAGTTGCAGGGGTAGCCTCAGTAGTCTGAGAGGATTGTTTCATTCCTCTTCTTTTAGACTGAATGACCCTCTCTTTTCCTGAGGATTTCTGAGTGGTACTTCCACTAGATTCACAGTGTTTGTCATTTTGACAATCCTCAGGATGATGGTCATTGAATCCACACAATGGGCAAGGTGGAAAAGGCTTGGCCTTTTGCTTCTGTTTCTGCTTAGAATCAGAAGGATAGTTCAGGCACTGAGCCTTAAGTCCTGAAAAGTTTGACATGACTGAGCATTTTTTATGATCAGAGGTCCTGTGATCTTCCTTTTTGCAAATCATGCAGTAAAGGACTATATAGCAGTCATCAGTGAGATGATTTGTATAGTTGCACAGTTCACACTTTTTCAGGGGTTTGGTTGGTTTGGGTTTGGTCTTTGAGGAGGCTAGTTTTTGTTCCTTCTTTAAATGAGAAGGTTTTTCAGAAGATACAATCTTCTCACTTAGCTTCCTGACCATTTCAGTCAACTGATCAATTCTTGGATCAGGACTTTGAGTTGCAACTTCAGAAGGGACTGAAGTTGATGAGTCATCAGTATTTACTGAGACTTCAAGGGGTGGTCTTCTCAGGAGGATTCTACCTTTTCCTGATCTCTCCTTTGGAGAGTGTGGGGAGCAGACCAATGGTGGGAGGTCAGAGCTTGGTGCAGCACCCTGAAGGGTATTTAGTGGAGGGAGTGGAGGAGTTTATTCAGATTCAGGCTCACTGATTGGATCAGAAATACTGAGTTGGTCAAAGAGTCCAAGCATACCTTTCAGAGCCTGACTTTCAGGGAGCAAGATGTTTCCAGTCTCAAAGTTTAGCAACTTACTGACTGGGTTGTCCCTGACAATCCAGTCATTTGACTTGGGTTTCCATCTCTTGCTCAAAGGATATGCCAGCTGGAACAAAGGTCATTTCACTGGGACTTTCACTGGAGGTTTCAGTGAGGTGGTCAATTCCTATAGTTATCTTAGGAATTAAGCCCATAGAATCAAAGACCTTAGGGTTCTTTTTGGTCCAGCTTTCAATGACAGCTTTTTCTTTCTTAAGTTCTGTTTGAAGGACTTGGTTTTGTGTCAAAATTTCAGTGTTCTGAATTTGTAGAGTAATAGATTCTAGTTTGGCTTGTTTCAATGCAAGTAGTGCATCTCTACATTTATTCAATTATGACACAATTTTGTTATATTTTGAAAACAGGTCAAGCCTTTGTTCCTCAACAAACTTTAGATCAACAAAAATATAACTTATGTAAGACTGCCAATCAGAATCATCATCCATAGAAAGTAAAGTATTTACCTTTTTCATGGTGATGTTGACCCACTCTCCATTCCTAGCATGGCTTTTTCCCACAGCCACCTGATCCTCTTCAGAAAGTGCCATCAGTGCACTAACTCTTATTTCCTCATCTGAGGAAACCTCTTCATCATCTCAGTCATATGCTTCTGCAACTAATACCTTGTTCTTTTTCTGAATAGGTTTAGATGTTTGAGCATCCTGAGACAATATGGGGTTAGTTTCAAGAAGTGAAAGTTTAGCTTTGATTTTCCTATATTTTGTTTCAAAATCCTTTTGTCCCTTGTTTTGAAATTGTTGGGTGGACTGAAACATTTTAGGTTGAAACTTGCTAGTTCCTGAGGAACTGTTTCCTGAGAACTTGTAAGAGGGTTCTGAGATAGTTTTAGAATAACAGTCCCTAGCAAAATGACCCTTTTTTCCACATTTAAAGCATTCAGTGGTCTCATTTGCTTTTGGTTTTGTAAAGTTGGACTGATTTCTTTTGATGAAACATCTTGAACTAGCAAGGAGTGCCCTTTCTTGGAATTCCAAGTTTAAGTCGTTCAGGTACTCCTCACCAGTCCTTTCATCAATTTCTTCTTCAGAATCCTCTTGAATATCCTGCACAACACCATTAGAATAGAAAGCAGTTGATATGGGTGTGGAGGTTAAGGCCTTTTTGGACTCAAGAGCTTTTGAGTCAGGGTATCTCCTTGAGATCAGGTTGTCTTCATAGACAAACTTCCCATAAATTTCAGGGAGCTCAAGGGTCTGAATGTGGTTAGCATTCCTCAGGCCTTGTGAGAAGTTGAGCCACTTCTCAAGGAGACTGTTGACAAAGCCAACATTTGTCTCATGCTTAGACAGTACAACACCATCATTTGATAATTCATTTATCAAAGTCTTGTATCTGGTGTAGGTCTGTGAGAGACTTTCAGAGTCTTTTGCCCTGAAAGTATTATACTCAAGTTTAAGGTCCATGACCCTATTTTCCTTGGTATCTGAGGGACCCTCAAAGCTGTTTACCAAGTCATCCCAAGTTTGCTTGGCTGTTAGACAGTTGATGACTGATTCCATTACATCGTCAGGAAGACATGATATAAGGATGCTTTTCAGACGTTGGTCTTGATTGACCACCCTCCTCTCATCAATGGTCCATTGGACCTCAGGCTTGTTTAGCCCTGCGGCTGTCTTTGGGACAAATGGGCCATCCCTGATACAGGTGATGTAGTAGGGTTCCATACCGGTAAGATAGCAAATCATACGCTTCTTCCATTTGCTAAATTTCCCAGCTTCAAGTTTGGGTGCGACAACGGAGTAGCTGCCACCCTTTTTGTCGACTAGCTGGGGTACATTGATATCAGCCATAGTAGGATCTTGGTTTTAAAAACCTAGAGCACTCTTGGTTAGTTTAAAAGATTTTATAAACCAGAGGCTCTAATACCACTTGTTGTTCCCTTTACACTATTAGAGTTAACTAGAAAGTTAATCTATTTTGTGTTTATGACTAATACAATGTTTAAGATTAATTCTAACAGTTATAAAACGTGAATAAAAATACAATATTTTTCAACGTTTAAATTCTTATTAGAAATAATTCCAAGAATCTATTACCCAAGTGTTTTGCGGAACAAACACTTGGGATTGAATAGACAAGGGTATGGGGTGTCTCCTATCGAAACTCAAGTTTTGCTTGAGTGGTAACAATATACCCACTGAGCTATCTCAGTGAGTTGTATACTCTTTGTAGGAGAGAAGTTACTTTGTAAAAGTTCTAAGCTTTCAATATACAAAGCACACTTTAACTTCTCTCCCATCTGATCTATTTATACACAAGTAATCTAAGTATAAGTGATTAAAAATAATACAAGTTGTTGAGGTTGCGTGTCTGACAATTACAAATAGTAATTGTCATTTCCAAGAACCAATAGGAAAGGGCTAATAAGACTTTGGGAGTTGTTTGCTGACACTCCATGACTTTTAGCCGCAATAGGGAAGGTTGGATCTGACAAGAGAAGAGTGTTTGGTCTGACACTTTTATCTTCTAAGATCTTTTCCCTATTGTTCCCGCCTTTTCTTCAGGCGTTAGTTCCTCAGTCTTCAATCACTTTGTTGTTGAGGAGACTGGGGTTCAGTGAGTTCTTGTCCAATACTCACTGAACCATCATCTTCTTCTTTGGCTTAAGTCCTACTCAGGGAGTACCGCCTTCCTGAGTAGTGAATCCTTCTACTTGAATTCGCCTTAAGCATCCTGAAGATGACTCACTGAGAGGTTGTTCTCTCAGTGACTTGAATTGTTCTCGGTTTAAGTTAACACTTAGTTAATTTGTGTCCAAATCATGTTTTAAGTATTCTTGGGTTTTTCATGACCCAACACATATCTTAGCTATTGCAGAATCATGGAATCTATAGACGACGTTCTTCACCTCTCCCAGAGATTTAGTGAAAAATGAAGGATGGAAGGCATTATACAAAGGGCTTGTACCTGGTCTTTTTCAGTTGAGATTTGGTATTGTTATTTTCCGTTTAAGTTTAGCGATACAAATAGGTATAGTTCTGTATATTAGCGCTTAAAATAATATTTCAGCTGGTTGATGCATCATATCTTTGTGACTCATTATAGATACTAAGCTCAATTGATAGATAGGTTGATTATCCATCCAAGATAATTAGTTGGTTCTGATTCATGTGAGTCAGATTAATTCATGTGAATCAGATACTAAGCTCATATCTTACAAATAGGTATTAGTTGGTTCTGATTCATGTGAATCAGATTAATTCATGTGTAGTAGTTGATAAAGGATTGATGTGAATCAGCTGCATATACGTTGTTGTACTAGTTGGTTATGTGTATTACGTGAAATAAATTATTATGTATTAGTTGATTGATTAGATGACTTGAATCGTTATTGTACTAGTTGCTTGTTTTTTAGCAGACCTTACAACCCCTTTAATCGTTATGATATTCATAGATGACTTGAAATAATGCTAACAGCATGACTAATGGTTACATGTCATTGATGCATAAAGTAATATGTTTGATGCATAAACAAATATCAGGCAATAGAAGGAGCACATATGCAAGGGGCGTCGAAAATAATAGGTGTGGATATAAATGAAAACAAAGCGGCTAAAGGAAAGGTGTTTGGGATGACCGATTTCATCAACCCAAAGGACCACCCTAATAAATCAGTCTCAGATTTGGTGAAAGATATAACTGATGGGTTAGGTGTCGACTACTCTTTCGAGTGCACTGGAGTCCCTTCCTTGTTAAATGAAGCTCTTGAGGCATCCAAAATTGTACGTTTAATATTATCAATTACATTTACAAACAGATTCAAAAACATGACAATAAAACATCATAACCAAATATAATATTAATTGATCATTATTTTGATTTCAGGGAGGAGGTACAACAATATCAACAGGAGCAGGGGGGACAAACGTGACAGTTAATAGCTTAACGTTATTTCAAGGTCAAACTTTGAAGGGCACAATGTTTGGTGGTGTAAAAACACAGTCTGATCTTCCCATCCTATTCCAGAAATGCATGAATAAGGTGACACTCGAACAACTTTTTAAAATGTATTTTAGTTTGTAAAGGTTCCTAACTTTCTATATATTTCTGTTTAGAGTTGATTAGTAGTAGATACTGACAATGAAATTTTTTGGAAACTATAGGAGATAGAATTAGATGAGCTTGTCACACATGAAGTACATTTGGAGAATATACAAGAAGCATTTGAGATATTGAAGAAGCCAGATTGTGTTAAGATTCTCATCAACTTTTAGTTAAAGTGAATCCTCAGTGTTACAATGTCGAATTTGTATTTACTTGTAAAGATTGAAGAAAATATAGTATGAAGTCTGAATTCTCGCGAAATAAATGTATGCTGATAATCGTCCCAATTTGTGATACTATGTACTACGTATGCTTTGAATTAATGTACAATTCTTTTTGTGTAATCGCATTCCTAGTCTTTTTATTTGTCGTTTTAATGGAAATTAGATATCAGAGACCAAGTAATATTATGGCAAACAGGGTATCAATATGTTGAACTTGAGCACTAAATACAGTTGATAAAAATATTTTCTCATAAAAGTGAAGTTTAATCTCAAGAAATATCAATATAACTTTTTCAGAAGAATAACATGCCCATTTAGTTAAGTCACGTGTTTTGTACTAAACTTACTGAAACGTTGATCACCAAATTTTGTGTAGTGCGTGAAAGGAAACATACCTGAAGTAAAATCAGAATCAAACTATGAAAATGATACTTTGACAAAGAGGTTTATCAAGATGTTTTGCTTTCAATAAATTTGTGGTAGAGTTATAACATCTAATTAATTGGACATGACAAAGATTACTATTATACCCTTAAACTAAATATCTAATTAATTAATATTATTATCTAATTAATTAATATTATTTAATTTGATCTCATCTATCAAAGTTGATCCAACGGTCCACATGTGTATCTATTTTAAGCTTGTACACCACATGAACGCACTTCTATATATATATATATATATATATATATATATATATATATATATATATATACTAGTTTCTAAGCCCGCCCGATGGGCGGGCATGACTTGTAATTTACGTAAATAGGGTTATGCTATTGTTATTTATGTACTATTTAGTATGAGTTGGTGTATAATACATATTTTATACATTTAAAATACATAGTAATTAATTTTTTTATGTGTTGTATTTTTAAAATAGGTATTCATTAATGTACATATTAGAGTGTACAGATTTTACTTAAATGTGTAGTTGTATAATTTGTTTGTATATTCCGACCAAAAGGAATGTTTTGAAAGGATTGAAGTTTTGTTTGGTTTTTTATATAACATTTCTGAATGCATATGTTGCATGGATTTACGTAACCGTATCTTTTGATGCAGCATTTAGTTTGCATTGTTGTCTACTACATGTGATATATATTTACAATATATGTTTATTAATTATCTATAGTCTTGTATTTTGATTGTAGGTTCATTACGCACCAGCTTTAGATGCATCATCTTTTGTTCTTCAAAGTGGCAATCTTGTCCAAACTGATACCAGTTTCCCACCATCACCAAAGCTTTTATCTTAAAAGGGTTATTTCTGTGTAAAACCACCTGTAGATTGACTCGGTAACTCACATTCATGTGTACGATCTCTGCTTTTCAGTACTTATGCATGTTCAAGTTGTCCCAGATTTCTGATTTGATTTTCTACTTGGTAAAAGGGTTTTTTGTATCAGTTTAAACTATTAATGAGATGAATTTAACTTTTGTGTTTGTAACATTATTATGTATGGCTTACCAACTTAAAGTAATAACCAACATCTGCACGGAATGGGGTGTAAACGACACTGTCTTCATTTATATGAGCATTGTGATGGTACCAAGTGCAAATGTGATGCATTCTTGGGTCTGCAATCATAATGTGGGTGTATTATTAGCTTATTTGTAGATAGTTTTTGATATTTCATTAGTTGCTATTAACTATGCTATTGTTATTTATGTACTATTTTGTATGAGTTGGTGTATAATACATATTTTATATATTTAAAATACATAGTAATTAATTTTTTTATGTGTTGTATGTTTAAAATAGGTATCCATTAATGTACATATTACAGTGTAAAGATTTTACTTAAATGTGTAGTTGTATAATTTGTTTGTATATTCCGACCAAAAGGAACGTTTTGAAAGGATTGAAGTTTTGTTTGGTTTTTTATATAACATTTCTGAATGCATATGTTGCATGGATTTACGTAACCGTATCTTTTGATGCAGCATTTAGTTTACATTGTTGTCTACTACATGTGATATATATTTACAATATATGTTTATTAATTATCTATAGTCTTGTATTTTGATTGTAGGTTCATTACGCACCAGCTTTAGACGCATCATCTTTTGTTCTTCAAAGTGGCAATCTTGTCCAAACTGATACCAGTTTCCCACCATCACCAAAGCTTTTATCTTAAAAGGGTTATTTCTGTGTAAAACCACCTGTAGATTGACTCGGTAACTCACATTCATGTGTACGATCTCTGCTTTTCTGTACTTGTGCATGTTCAAGTTGTCCCAGATTTCTGATTTGATTTTCTGCTTGGTAAAAGGGTTTTTGGTATCAGTTTAAACTATTAATGAGATGAATTTAACTTTTGTGTTTGTAACATTATTATGTATGGCTTACCAACTTAAAGTAATAACCAACATCTGCACGGAATGGGGTGTAAACGACACTGTCTTCATTTATATGAGCATTGTGATGGTACCAAGTGCAAATGTGATGCATTCTTGGGTCTGCAATCATAATGTGGGTGTATTATTAGCTTATTTGTAGATAGTTTTTGATATTTCATTAGTTGCTATTAACTCAAAAGTTTAGCTGATAAGTAGAATATGTTGTTTACCATGACGGTCGCTGTAAAGAATGGGTCTTGGTTAAGCCCGACCGTTGGGCGGGCAATGACTTGTAATTTACATTTTAATTTAGTCATGTACGTATATTAGTGATCTTTTACAATTATAATTTGTGTATTATTAAAGAGACAGACATGACTTATAATTATTCTTTTGATGGTATTAGTCAATTAAAATTCATATTCAAGGATGGGGAGGTTAATCAATATTTTGATGATATTAGTTTACGTTAAATATTTTTTCGAAATGTGAGGTTAACATACATTTTAATTGTTATTTGTGTTTTTTTAAATAATTTTTATTTTTATTTTTATTTTTAATTTTTAAGATTTTAGGATTATTTAGATGTGTTTCATTTTTATTTATCTATTTATTTATTTATTTATTTATTTATTTATTGTATTTGTAAGTAAATGTTTAATTTATTGTTTATGGTGTTTCTCTCTTTTGTATATACTGTTTAATAATCCACGTGTTGCATGGAAAAACTTAATTTTTTTTTATTGTTTTTTTAACAGAAATTCATTTTTAAGGACGGGTGGCTTAGCTAATATTTGATTGTGTTTGTTAACGGGAATTCATTTGTAAGGACACAGTGCTCAAGTAATATTTTGTTGGTATTAGTTTTTTTTATTTTTTTTAAGAACGGTGTGGATTTAAAAAAGTTGCGGTTGACATACATTTTAGTTGTTATATTTGTATTTGTAAGTGAATATTTAATTTGTTGTTTATGGTGCTTCCCTCTTTTGTATATACTGTTTAATAATGCACGTGTCGCATGGAAAAACTTAATTTTTCTTTTGATTGTTTTTGTTAACGGAAATTCATTTTTAAGGACGGTTTGCTTATCTAATATTTTATTGTGTTTGTTAACGGAAATTCATTTGTAAGGACAAAGTGCTTAAGTAATATTTTGTCTTTATTATTATTATTATTATTATTATGAACGGTGTGGATTTAAGAAATGTGAGGTTCACATACATTTTAATTGTTATATTTGTTTATTTTTCTTATTTGGTTTTTTTTATTTTTTTTATTTTTTATTTATTTATTTATTTATTTATTTATTTATTTTTTGTATAAAGAATGTAAAGCAATTATATAACATGATTGCGAAGAATATATTAATGATGCCAATTATCTGATATTTTAGTTATTATCTATGTTGCGTTCATATCTCGAAGCATTACAAAGTAGAGAGTTTAATTTCTAATTTCAACTTCTAATTACATATAAAATACCTGAAACTTTTCACCTAAATGATTAATATGTACACGATTTGGGTTTTTTCACAATTGTTTGCAATGAATGCTTACATGGGAAGGATGTTCTGATTCGCTCAATTTTCAACCCATTAGAGCTACCAACTTAATCCTCTTAAATCCATACAAAGCGATATCTCCAGTATAAATTGAACACCACATGATCTTGTTAAAATGTTTTTAATAAGGCTTGTAATTAAGGACTTCTTTTATGCTGTGATAGTTGAGAACCTGAATTATAGTATAGCACAAGTACAACCTTGTCCAACAGATCTCTTGTTTTCACCTACCCAAAATCAGAACGTGTGTGGAGGAGTTGATAAGTCAGTAGTATTAAAAGAAAAGCTAGCCTCCGTAAAATTAAAGGAAAAGCTAGCCGTCTTACTACCAGTTAACCGCCTATATGTATTGGAGAACAAACCAAGGTAATCTTTAAAGTTTCATAGTAATAAAGATCACTAAACATAAAGAAAGTTCATGAAACACACAATTTAAAGTAATCCATTTGGATTGAAATCAAAATAAAAATAAAATGTTGAAAAAAAGTTCATGAAACTTCAAGTCATTTGAAGAAAATTTCTCACGTGAATGCTGCTCCCTCTAATTCCTAACATAATTACCAACCAATAGACTCACGCACACGTTCCAATTGGTCTTGCATGTCTGCTATCTCATCAGTTTCAGCAAGCTTATTGTAATCAAGCCACTGCATTGCTCTCTCAACAGCATCAACTATCTTCGGCGAATCTTTTTGGCTTAGCCTCCTCCTCACGTTGGGATTATCCACTCTTGTTTTCAAGTCATAAACGTATTCTTGTGGGTGAGTACGATCATTGGCTTACCATTTTTCCCTTCCACAATCCTAAAAGGCCATACTTTCATGTCATCTTGCACCTTGTCATCACCATACCTTCATTGTATGCCTGTACCAATCAGCCGCTTAGCATCTGGTTCAAACCAAAAAAAGTAACATGTTCGTCAGATTCAAATCTAACATGACAATCTAAGTTTGTCCACCAAACTAAGTTCCTTTTAGCATTCTTAACGCTTTCTCAGCACCCATTATGGTCTTGAACTGCCGAATCCCATCCGTAGCCACCATCGCGTGCGGTCTTAGTACTATGACATTACTTTCCAATAGTTTCTATGCTCATATCTGAAAGCACATGATAAAAAATGTCACCGAAGAGATTCATATAACCGAAAACATAATTACTGTGACTTCCACATACCCATTATCACACAAACAGATTAAACTTTGAATCTATCCTTTTTATGCATGATGTACTCTAGTTATGTGTTATTGTAGACAATTCAATTTGAATGACACAATACCAATATAGACTAACCGTGCAATTTAGCGAGTACAATTTTCACAATTTACATTATAATATAGAGAGTTACGATATGTGTTTCTCTGTTTGTAACAAAGGCGCGGCTGTTGTTGTCTGCTACTCATCCCAATGCTTCATTCCTTTGAAAATTGGTGTTGGTGTATGTTTTTTATCGTCTTTAGATAGTTCTTTGGAGTCAGTTTGTGTTTAACAAAAGCGAAAGACATACTATTACTGCATACGTAGGTAGTTTCATACATCATCACTAACCTATTACACCACAACACGATATTGTGTTGTACAGTCGATTAGTTGATACTAAAGTTGTTATATACACATATAGCATATTACGAAACTTACATCATTGTTGCTAGTCCTGGTGCTTCGCTCTTTTGACACTCGGCGTCGCGACAGCCTCCTTTTCATCGTTAAAGAGTTCTTTACGGGTCAAACTTTTTGTTGCTTCAGTTTTCACAGCCGAGAGTTGCACCCAGTCAGTTTCCTCTGTTGTTGCTGGTGTAGATGTTTTAGCTATTTCATGTGTCACTCTTTATTGGGGAGACATCAGTGGTTGTCAATGTTGCCAACGTGCTCTCTGCGTCAGTGTGCTTCGTCACTGAAACATGTGACTGTTATTTTACCAGTGCGGTCTTAAATGACTGCTTTAAAACAGTAACTGAAAAATAAGGTTTATAAGACTAAGCATATGGTACATACCTATTTTATAGAAGGGAGAATTCATGAATTTCCAGACATTTAAACACCTAACTGACTGATTATTACTGGTACAGATATACTACTGTGAAAAGCAAAAGCAAATCCAAACGCTATTTTCCGTACCAGAAAGCAAAGCAAGGTCTTTCAAATTAAGAATTTTAATCGCAAACTTTTGTGTGAGGATAGTGATGTTATCAAATGGAGCAGGGATTTGAGCTAACGCCTCAGATGCATTAGAGAATAGCCCATCTCTTCAGCCTGTTGGTACTGTCCAAGAAGGTCCTCCCTTTAATGAAACAAAAAACAATATACAAACATTTAGATGATATTTACGTCTTGCTGGATTTAGTTTGTATCGAAGTTTTTCAAGTCTTACCGTTACAACAATAGAGTCTCTAGCAGCAAGAGCAATAATATCTGCACAAGAAACAATACCAGGGCATGCCACATAAAGCAAACTCTTCAATCTATCAATAAAATCGAACCCTCTTACAGTTTGATTTGGAGTTGCCACTTTTTCTGTTTGATTCCGTGAAGCTGAAGTAAATTCAAAAGAATTGATGCATCACAACCCTGTCTAAAACAACAACTAATAAATTTAGTACGGGTAAAAGTCATTTTCTACATACAACTTTGTACATGTTTTCACATATATCATGTCATATTTTGATCAAAGGGGTACATTGTGGACCATAATAATTTTATAACATAAGAAAATAAAAATAATTCTAACCCTGACGAAACAATCATGGAAATTCATTCTTATAAGAGTAGGCGCAAGCATGGAGCATTTGGGATATGTTGATTCACATAGTCTTTTATAATATTTTCGGCTTTTTTTCCAGGATTTAGTTCTGAATGAAGAGGGATGAATGTGTGCCGTATGTTTGTATTTTATTAGGGTTGTATTTTTTTTGATAATAATAATAATTCAATTTTATGCATAATCTATTCCTTAAATATAGCTTAACAATATCAATTATTTCTTGTTATCCTAGAGTTTAAGTAACAAAATCTCTTCAAAAAATTGTGGTGGTTCAGTGGTTAACGTACCACAAAATATATGCATGGTCTAGAGTTCGAATCTCACAAAGTACAAAATTTTAACATAATTTATGTCCAATTTTTCCTACAGCAAGAAATGCCAAGTGGCATAGTTTATGATTATGTGGCATTTTTATGATTATGTGGCATTGAGGTGGCATTTATGTGGCATTATCTACGTGTAACGCCTCCTGTTATATATATATATATATATATATATATATATATATATATATATATATATATATATATATATATATATATATATATATATATATATATAATCATCTTGCATTTTTTTAAAAATTAAATCCGAAATTTATGAACAAATTAAAGGGTGCTTAGGTGGTATAGTTTATGATTATGTGGCATTATTATGACTATGTGACATTGAGGTGGCATTTATGTGGCATTATCTACGTGTAACGCCTCCTGTTATATATATATATATATATATAAAATCAGCATATGACGCATTAAATTTTTTGAAATGCTGAGAGCAGGAGGTATGTTAACGCAGAACTGCGTTAAACCTTAACTTGGCTCGCGTTAAACCTGTGTGAACCACACCCCTTAGCCGCGTTAAAGCTGCGTTAAAGGGTTGCGTTAAACGTTGAGTTTAATTAAATATATTTATATATATATATATATATATATATATATATATATATATATATATATATATATATATATATATATATATATATATATATATATATATATCACTTTCACCCCTTCAACGGCTATATATCCGTTGCATTTTTTATTTTTATTTTAAAAAAAAAAAAAAGTTTCATTTTACCCCCTCTAACGGATTTAAAGTTTTAAACGGCTAGTTTGCCTTAAAAGAAAATCAAAATCATTTTTCCACTACTATAAATACCCAATTAACACAACATTTTTTTTCAAACTTCCACAACTCAATCTAATCTATCATATACTTCCATTTCTAAAAAAAATGTCAGGATTTAACAACAACGACGAAAGTTTCATGAATCTCATCGGTGGGTGGAATAACCCAAAAGCGGGTTCATCTTCAAACCCGAACGTGGGTTCACCATCACCCAACAACTCTTTCCCTAACCCACTCGGCTTTTCGAGCCAAGAACTTTACCTACAACATCAACGAATGCTATAATGGGAACAAAGCCAATAAAACACACTAAACACCAATTTCCAGAATCTACAATTCTCACAACAATCACAACATTCACAAACCGAAACACATGAAGTTCCCAAAACACCTACGTCTCCTTCAAAGCCCATTCAAACGTGGTGGTAAACGAAAGGCCAAAAAATCCAAAGACCCCGAATCAATCGAGGAGAATGAAGAAAATCCCGACTTCGTCAAACGTTGGCAATCAAGTGAGGAAAAATTACTTGCCATGTATTATGTGGCCGCGACAGAGGATTCACAAGTCGGGCGTGCACAAGATCACGATACGTTTTGGCAACGGGTGAAAAATGAGTTCAATAGACTCAATTTTCAAAAACGCAACAAGGATATGATACAAGGCAAGTGGAAAACGCCGAACCGTGATCGCACAAAGTTCAACACGTATTACAAACGTTCGCAACGCGAAGAAAAAAGTGAGGAAAGTGAGATGGATATCCTCAAATGGGCGAAACAAATGTATCGTGACGAGCACAAAACTGTGCCGTTTAATAACGAGGAGGCTTGAGAGGTTTTGCGTGCTCATAAGAAATGGAACGTGCCGGATCCGCTTGATTTAACCGGCGATGTCCCAAGCCAAACAAACGAGGCGTTGTTTGGTCATGATGAACAACCACGTCCTATGAGCAAAAAGCGTGCTTCGAAGAAAGCCAAATCCGAGAGCACGACAAGTACCGGGGGAGCGAGTACCGGAGGAACGAGCTCGTCTAGCCAATGCGGGGAGGCTATGGCATCCGAGTATCGTATCAAACGGGAAACCGCCCAAGCCGCGTATCGGGCGGCCCAAGTAAAAGATGAAACGATAACAAGGTTGGAATAGATGAAATTTTTGATGATTGACACTGACGGAAAGGATTCAAACGTTGTGTGTTTGATCAATGAAGAAAAAGACCAAATCATCAAAAAATATAACTTGCAACCTCGTCACTAGATTTAATTGTATTTTCGTAATTTCCTTTATGTTGTAGTTTGCTTAGTGTTGAGTTTTTTTTATTTCGTAATTTATTTTTATTCTTTTTTCGTTGTAACTTTTTTTTTTTTTTTTTTTTTTTTTTTTTTTTTTTTTTTTTTTTTTTTAACTTCGTATTGTAGTATGTTTAAGAATTAATGTTATGTTTTTAATAAATGAAGTGTTAGTTTAAGTTTAGGGGTTGAGTTTGAAAATATTTGAGTTAAAGTTGAGTTATGATAAGGGGTGTTTTTTTTAGTTAAAGGTGAAAAGGTTAACGCTGATGTGGCGCTGACGTGACAGTGTGTGAAACTTTAACTCAAGTTAACACACCTCCTGCTGTGATAGTTATGGTTTGCCAAGCATGTGACTGAAAATACTGAATGTTACTAGTTCTACAATCCTTGACACGGATATTATGTTTCAACACATATAGATGTTATCGTACCATTAACATCATACTCATATAGCTAACTGAGGGAAATTAAGACACATTAAAACTAGAATAAAGAATCAGGTTATTGAACAACATATAAACACAACATATGCATTAAACTTCAAATCACTATGAACACCAAATATTATCATTAACCAAAAGTACCATCAAGTCAAACGTTAGATTGTTGAAATCTTTACATATATATGAGACAAGTTTCGACTTGCACATGATGCTGTACAAGTTGTACCCAACAGAGTGCTGACTGGATAATATGAGTCATATGCCCAGTCATCACCTTTTGTCCTACTTGGCAGCTCCACGTGGCAGCTACATTTCGTAGCTATATCAAAAAAATGAGTCACAAGTGGGATTCGAACCCGAGCATGTTGAGTAATTCCACATGCGCCCAACCAACAGAGCAACTTGCTCTTTTGGTTTAAACTCTACAAAACAATATTAACATCCTATCAATTCATCCACTTTCCAAAACACAAACATAAAACCATAATACGGATCTAATCAAAAAAACAAAAAACACATTCATTTCATCCACTCTTCACTCTCAGGTTAGGGTAAATCATATGAACAATTTTATAGATTTTTTTTTTCAATTATTTTCATTACATTTTTTATTTTGCAAAGTTTTATTTTGAAGTTATTAACAAATTCATCACAAATTATTTTCATTATAATTAGGAAGGTTTTTGGTTTTAATCAATAATGATAACCCCGTGATTCTCTCACTTTGACACCGGGATTAGTTGAAACTGAAATGCACATTCCATAACATTCAACAAAATTTTGAAAACATCCCACAAATATCCCGTAAATCACTATGATTGTTGTTTGTTTTGAAAATCGTATCAACAAAATCATGGACGATTTTCAAATATCAATATTACCCCGAAATCATAGTGATTTTGGCATTTCAAAACCCTACCTTCACAGTATAAATAACTCGCCTAATCAGTCTACCCATTCATTATCCTCATACCACATAATCAATAATAACTACGAAAATCAATTGCATCATGTTTAATAAGTTTTCAGGCAAAAGAAATGGTAACATGGGCTACCAAAAGTCACCAACTGGTCTAGGTAGCAGTTTCAAAAAAAATGGAGGTTTTGGAGGTACTGGAGGTTATGGAGGATTTGGAGGTTCAAAGGGTGCTGGATGTTCTGGTGGATCAGGAGGTTTGTCAGTCAAATGAATAACAATGTTTTATATTTTTTTAGAAATTATTGCAATTATATTGATTTTTTGCAGTTCTCTTCATACATGAACTTTATTTTGTTATTCATAAAATATGTTAATTTATGGTATTTATTTATTGTATATCAGGAAATGTAAAGGATAAAAAGATCACCCCTATCAAAGATGTGGATCCTATGTTGGATGACATATCTGTTCAAGCTAGGTGCATATCTATATTTCATTCGCATAGGTTGAATGCTGCTCATGATCCATACAGCCTGGATCTTGTCTTGCAAGATGCCCAGGTATGATATCTTACATATTCTCTTATAACGGCCAATAGTAGCTTATGTATATGACAAAAGTAAACTCTGTTCCATCAAGAACAGAGCATTTGACAATATATCCATCATTCAATTGCAAAAATTCACCATTATATAGCACCTATCATTTACCTAAATTATATTTAAGCTACAATATATTATTTTGTTTTCTATTTTGTTTCCATCTGTTTACTTTATAAAATGTATTGTTTTGCAGAATTCAAGGATACAGGTGTACATCAAAAAAGAATTTATGTTCCGCTTCGAACCTCTTTTTGAGGAAGGGAAGTGCTACATCATTTCCAATTTTGGAATAGCTGAGAATGGAGGCAAACTACCATTGTTGCCTCATAGGTATAAAATTAGTTTCTACAAAAATACCACTGTCACTCGAGTGGAACCTTTTGACAACAACACTCATGGGTTCATTTTTGAACCATTCAACCATTTGCACGATCCGGTGAATCACCAATATTATGATAATGATGCCGTTGGTATGTACTTTAATAATTATTTGATATCTATATTTTTAGACTATTAATCATGTAACTTATATTGTACAAACATAATAAATTGAACAGATGTAATTGGTTCGGTGATCGGTATTGGGGACATTGTTCCTGTCATGTCCGCTGCAGGCAAAAAAATACGTCGTACAATTGTTGTTGAGAACGCTGAGTGAGTATTTTTAGACTAATTCTTTATTTATACATTTTAACCATGTGATGTTTATAAAGTCAATTTCATTAATATGTGATCTATTTCATTATACAGGGGTGAACCGTTGAACCTTACATTCTGGGATGCATGGGCGACCATGTGGGATCAGTATGCAAGCAAGCGAGATTCAATTGGACATTGTGTTGTTATACTTCAGCTTGGGAAGGTCAAGTATTGGGATGGTAATTGCAATGTTTTCATATTATTATTAATTTTATGATTTATTAAACACCAATTATTTACTTACTATATGTTATTTTATATTGTTCAATATACTTTTTCAGGGGATGCCGCCGTTCACAATGCCCTGTTTGGCACAAAGATATATATAAACCAGGACATACCTGAAATTGTGGAATTCAGAACAAGGTTTCTATGTGATTTGATTATATTGTTCAATATTACACTTCTTTATAAATTAACATGTTTAGTGACATTACTTATATATTTCTTATTTGTATTTTGTATTTTAGGGTTCAACAGCGTGATGGCTATGATGCCAACCAGGTTAAGATTGAACTTTTCGCACCCGAACAGAAGTTGGTGACTATTGCTGAGTTTTTTCACGGGAGTGTGAAAAAGATGATAGGTGGCATTCGTGATTGTGATCCGGTAAGTTTGTTACCATAAATCCCATAAAGTATGATAATGATAATTATCTTTTATTGCGATATTATTTTAAACGCATTATTATTTTTAAACTGTAGGATTCTCACTGTATAGTGTACGCAACAATTCATAGACTCCATAGGGAGCATGGCTGGGCTTATACAGCATGTAAACAGTGTAACAAAAGGGTTGACATTGTTGAGGGAAGGAATAAAAAGCCTGCATTTGTTTGTGAGGATCATGGCAGTGTGCAAGTTGCATCCAGGTAACAATCATAAAGTATTGATTTTCAAAAAATCTATATCATTCATTGAACTTAAGGTTAACTCATTTCCGTAATTTACAAACTATTTCATATATTTCATACACTCTGAATACAGGTTTAAGGTGATTGTAAGGCTAATTGATGAGACCGGCTCTGCGCCGGTGGTGTTCTTTAACAACAACTTTTGCAAGATTTCAGGCCATACTGCGTGGGCATTGATGGAACAACACGGAATGGACCTTGATGAGTACTGGCCACAAGAGTTGGATGCATTAGTTGGAAAAAAATTTCTATTTAAGATATACTTTTCCGAGTACAACGTTAACTACAACAATCACACCTACCGTTGTGATGCGTTTTCGGAAAATGATGAGTTCATCAACCATTTTAAAAAAGACTTTTTTGAAGAAGAAATCACGGAAGATGTGCCTCATGAGGTAATCTTTTATATATATCATTTTAATTTATTTGAACAATTATAGATTTTTATCCCAATTTACAATTGAGTATACATCTTTGTTTATTAGGTTCCAACTCAGGAGTTCAACACACCTGCTACTCTTATCAAGAAGATAAACATGGGTGATCCAAGTGTTAACCGTGTGTTGGATATGCAGTCACCTTCTGGAACATTGCAATCAGCTGGAAGTTCATCAGGTTCTGGTTCAAAGAAGAGCCGTGTGGTTGATTTGGAGTCACCTGATTTGGATTCATCAGGTAGTGCAGACAAAAAGAGACGTGTGGTTGTTGATCTTGATGATATTGACAGTGAACCCGAGGATGAAGCAGGCAAATACAATCAAGAGCTGGTTCAAGTCAAGATTGAACCTGAGGATTAAAATCTCATTCGACACTCCATGGTTTATCTTTTGTCTGCTTTATGTTTTCAATTAGTATTTGCAATAAACAAGGTTGTTTGTTTTAATAATTAATGAAGGATTACATGTATTTATCCTTCATGAAAGAATTGTTATTTTTGTGAAAGCCATGGAGATGGTATTTGTTAAACAATGTTTTCACTTTTTATCTTATTTGTTAAACAATGTTGATGCTGTTTCTCTTTTTATGGATTGGAATAATATTGAATACGATTTCATATTTATTTGTTGTTCTTCTATCAAAATTGTTTTGTTAAACTTCAAACTGATGATGATGATTTAAACAATAATAGCATCCTATCATTTTATATCTTTTACATAATTAACATGATTTAAACAATAATAGCATCCTATCATTTTATCCACTTTCAAAATATGATGAAATCTAACACAATCAATTATACGTAAATCACTCTTATTAATTGAAATACATAATTAAAAACGTAACAAACTTTCACATATAAACTCAACTATATCCTTTACATAATTAGAATTATTTTGTGATTATATATACGACTCCTTGCTCATCTCAGAAACACAAAACATTTTTCAGAGTGTATGCAGCCATGGGTGATAGTATACCTAATAAGGTAATGGTTTAGCTCAAAATTAATATGTTGTTATTACATTTTTTTTTATAAACAAACACATCACGCTAAAAGTGATGAATTATATATACATTTTTTGAAATATACGCAACTATTTTTTTCGTAATGTCAATATACCATTATTTATCTCAAATTATATTATTTGTTACAATTAACTTTAAATAATTTTCAATTTAAACGTATACGACATATGATTTTTACATGTTTTTTAGGTTACAAAAGAAGAAATACGTTCAAAGATCACAACTGGAAAAGCCAAAGAAGGTGTATCCATCATTGTTATATCCGATGATGAGTTGGTAAAAGTGTCACTACTTTTTAAACATTTGAGTTGTTAATGTTTTTTTTTATAATATAATAATTTGTTTTCATTATTCCTTTTTGTTAATATATTATAAACAACATGCAGGATGTGCCTGCCTCAAAAAAACCACGCAGACTTATGAAAAATGGCCAGTTTGTATGTCAAAATGAAAAAGATAAAAAAATTGTATGAAAATTAAAATCCTTACTTTTATTTATTTCGGATATTTGTTTATATATAATAATTTATATGTTTTTTTTTTTTATGTTTTGTTAGGAATTTGATGATGAGCAGCCCATTAGGTTTAGTCGTACCAAGAAAAAAAATGGTAGTTTGAAGGCAAAAAAACCAACTAATACTGTTATTGATGAGTCAACTGATGAAGATTTGGGTAATTTTTTTGATGATGAAGCGAATGACGATGCTGTAGATGGTGAAGAAGTTCTTGGTGAATCAACATCTGATCTACCACATTTAGACGACTTTGTTGATGAGTCTACCGATGATTACGATTATACAGACGATTTCATTGATGATGGACCTTTAGTCGATGAAAGTAAAGACAACGATGGTGACAGTGATATTTGATAGTCGTTTTTATCATAATCTGTCCATTTTCTAAATAAAGAATTGTTATCATTTAATTTTGATATTAATATGTTTTATATATTCGTATCATTTCACAAATTACCATAATTTTTTTTTCCTTTTGTATTTGCATTCATAAAAACGCAATTATCCATAATTATTAATCATCACTATTCAATTCCGCAATTGATTAAAAAACAAACTTAAATTATAATTTCTATTTCCTGAATGAATAATTAAGAAGCTAAAATTACTATTATATTTCATCGTTAAGACATCCTATATAACACAAAAGGAATAAAACACAATTTCATTTTTAATATATTCATTTAAACTTCCATATAAGTTATTTGTTAATCACATGGTTAACATATGCATCACAAACATCCAACTATAAGTACCAAGAATTGAACATACTAAACCAACATACGATATCATAATATTGTATTAAACATACCTGGATACATACCATTGTATCCAACAAAACACAAAACAAACCATGTTTATCCTAGAAGGTCTTTAAACCAACATCAAACACATATAACTACGTGCCTGTTTCATCAAATTACAAAGGTTTAGCACTGAACAAAAGATTTAACATAGAGATGATTAACATATATGGAATATCGGAAAGTAACGGTTCTTTCCTTCTTCAGCATCCAAATTTTCCCCATTATACATGTACTTGAACCTGATCATCTTGGTATATGGAAATCTACATGCCGCTGCTAACAACTTCCACTTCCCATGCACGTTAACATGATTGGTTCTGTTAGGAGCTTCTTTGTGCGGTTCCATACGGACACTCATAAATTCTCTATATTCTTGGTGAATGATAAGTGCCGTTTCGTTTATAATATTAATTTAATTTTGATTTTAAACAAATATGTCACATATATGTTAGTTATTTTATGTATAAAATAACTTATTTGTATACAAAATAAAAAATCTCCCAAAATTATAGGCACTAATATTGCATTTGATTCTTTTTATATTTGGAAAACATAGAAATCACAAAACATCTTCTCAAAATTATAGGCACTAATATTGCTCATGAGTGTTTTTATATTTGGAAAACATAGATAATAATTTGAAACGTAAACTTTGTATTTTATTTGAAAAACATAAACTGAATTCCATAAAAAAAAAACAGATCGATCAACATCTTCTCAAAAAAATCACAAAACAATTGAGCTTAAATTTCAACTTTCATGAAAGAAAATAAACAAGATCAACTTAATCATGGAGATCCAAACGTTGGAATTTCGGCACCAAAAGGTATTTTATTTGTTATTCATAAGAATGAAATACATTTAATATGATATTTTTAATTTTCTATGATTGTATATGCATGTTTAAGTCTTATATGTTGATTTGTTAATATTTCCGGTATCCGGTTAAACATTAGTGGATTCGTCCAAAAGATTACCAGGAAGAAAGGCAACAAAAGTTCCAATGACAGAAAGTAAACAAGTTTTTAAATCTTTAACTTATAAAATACTAATCCAGTCATTTTTAATTTTCATCTTTTATTATACATTTATATTTATTTATTATTTGATTTGTTAGGTATGCGTAATGAGTTACTCAACTCCAAAAACAAAAGAGGGAGACCAAGACTACCATTGAAGGAAATTAGAATAAGTACGTTTTATAATTTGTTGGATAAAAATTAAATTTAAGTTGATTATCCAATAGGTGAATTTTGTTTCGTTATTTAAATTGCAGATCAAACTTCAGTCGATAACATTGATAATCAAACACATCAACATGCACTTCCGGTTCAAACGGTTGGACGACAGTTAGAAAAAAGCATTCAAACACGTAATTCAGTACTTAGTAATGGCCACATTGAAACAAGAGCTAAAGGTATTCAATTTATTGTTTACTTTTCATCATGAAGTATTTATAAATAATTTGAAATTACATTATAAGTAATTACTGTTTTTATACTCACTAAGTTATTTTGTATATTAGGAAAAAGAACATCTACACCATTATCTCCGGATTCAAGTCAACATCATAAAGTTGTTTGTTCTGTTTCTGCAACACCAATTGACTTATCAAAACGATGTACAAGTAAAACATACATTTCAACACCTACTTCATTTATAGTTTATTAAATATCTTATGAAAATTTTAGTTTGTGTTAGTTATATTCATACCATTTATTTTTTCATTAGGTACGCCACTTCAACATTGTGCGCCTCTCGGCTCATTACCTCCTAAATCTACAATACATAATCATCCAATTATGTATACTCAAAATACAAAGACTGTATCTAAAGGTATATATCCCAATGGGTTCTTTTAAACATAAACATGTTATAACACAATTTAATGTTTACGCATTCGTACTCAATACTTTTAGTTTTAATAAAAAATATGGAAATCTTTTTTGTATTAGGAAAAAGAACATGTACTCCATTATCCCCGGCATCAACTCAAGCTCATAAAGTTATTTGCGATGTTTCTGGAATGTCGATGGATTCAACAATTCGTCGTGGGGGACATTCGGTTTCAAGATGTAATTATCTTTTTTGCATTAATTTTATATGAAAATTATATCACATGTATATTAAATTTTTGACGATATTACTTACATCAGGTACACCCCATTCGAATGTTACGACTCTTGGCTCATTACCTCCATTGGTTAATGGTTCGGTTTGTGGTGTTGCAAATACCGACAAAACATCAAATGGTACTTACCTTATGATAATAATCATAAAATCACTCCATACATATCAAGATAAAATTATTTTCTATATCTACATTGCTTATATGCTAGAGATGTTAACAGAAACATTTATACGGAACAATAATGGTTCAAGGTTTCGCAACCATACTCCCGTCAAATTCAATTTAGGTATCATTTTAAATATTTTTATAGATTGTCATTATTTTTGGTTTTAAACTTTAAAACATCAAACGGATGTAATGGTACGTTATGTCTCAGGTTCAACAACTTCTAATCCGGATGATGCGTCACATGGCCAGACGTCTTTACATACAAATAACTCTCAGAAGCTTAAATCCAAAACGGTTACCAGGCAATCCGCACGTCGCATTAACTTCACTGATGCTCAGCAATATGTTGATAAAACTGGACAAAGACACGCATTTGTTGGAATTTCCAAAGGTAAACAATACAAACTCCATAACTTTCAATAATATTACTCATTTGTAACGCTTCAAGTATGTAATTTTGTGTAATTAAATGCCATATAATCGATACTCATATATGCCAGATTACATTGATCATGGAGATCCAACATTTTCATGTGAATCATGTGGAGCACTGGTATGGCATGCCGAGGCTATCCGAGGTGCAACAAATACCAGTTCCAAATCGTATTCAATATGTTGCGGTAGAGGCAAGGTTAAGTTGGGTCAAGATGTTAAACAGCCACCTGAGTTGCTTAAAAAACTTATTACGAATCAACACCCTAAAAGTGCGTCATTCATAGATAATATCAGGCGTTATAACTCAATGTTTGCCTTCACTTCCATGGGTGCTAAACAAGACACTTCCGTTAATGTTGGACGTGGTCCGTATTGCTATCGAATACAAGGTGAGAATTACCATTTGGCAGGTACTCTTTTGCCTAAGCAAGGAAAGGAGCCAAAGTTTTCCCAACTTTATATATTCGATACTGAGAACGAGATTAAGAACATAATGCAAGCTGTCAGGTGCAACTTTTATTACAACTATATTTTTTTTCTTTACATTAACACATACACTTTGTATTTTCATTAACAAAATGTACTTACCAAATACTATACAATTTTTTTTTAACAGCAATGGACCTTCGACGTCTTCAAATACAAATGAGTTAGATCAGAAACTAACTACAGATATACGTGACATGCTTGATTCAATTAATCCGTTGGTCAAGGAGTTTCGTATGGCTGGTGAACGTATCAGGACAAAGGATGATCAAAGATTGAAGCTTAAGCTTATTGGTACAAGGACGCGAGATGGTAGAGACTATAATCTACCTACTGCATCCGAGGTGGCTGCGTTAATAGTTGGAGATTTTGACGAAACCAAAAACAAAAGGGATATTATTCTACATAGACAAGATGGCGATCTTAAGCGGATCAGTGAACTACATCCCTCCTATCTCGCAATGCAATACCCTTTGATTTTTCCTTATGCCGAGGATGGTTACCGCACTAATATATTCCATTTCGGCATAACGGACTATGATGAAAAAAACAAAGGAACACGTGTTACAATGAAAGAGTGGTTTGCTTATCGCATACAGGAAAGGCCAAACGAATTCTCTATGATGCTAAACGGAAGACGTCTATTTCAGCAATTTATTGTAGATGGTTACACAATGATTGAGTCTGAAAGGATGTCATTTAATAAAAAGAATAATAAGGAACTTAGAAGTGAAACGTACGCTAAGCTTGCAAAACTTGCAGAGAATCCTGATTCCGGGGTTAAATTGCGTGGCAGAAAAGTGGTGTTGCCGTCATCATTTACCGGGAGTCCCAGGTATATGATGCAGAACTATTTAGATGCAATGACTATTTGCAAGTTTTATGGCTATCCAGACTTATTCATAACCTTTACATGCAACCCTAATTGGCCTGAGATAAATCGTTTTATGGCTAAGAGAGGTTTGAAATCTGAGGACAGACCGGATGTAATTACACGCGTATTCAAAATTAAGCTGGACTGTCTTATGCATGATTTAAAGGATCGACGGACGTTTGGACGTGTTAAAGGAGGTAACTTCAGTATACATCTTGATCATCTTTACTTTATGTCTCACATATTATACTTTATTATCTTATTGATTAATTACATAATGTATTTTTTAACGTTGCAGTTGTTTACACGATTGAGTTTCAAAAGAGAGGACTACCGCACGCTCACATCTTACTATGGCTTAAACCGGAAGATAAGATAACCACAACAGCAAATATCGATAAGTATATATCAGCGGAAATACCAAATAAGGATGAGGACCCTGACTTGTATCAGATTGTTACGGATCACATGATGCATGGCCCATGTGGTGTTGATAATCCAAGCTGTCCTTGCACTGTTGATTTCAAATGTACCAAGAGCTTTCCTAAGCAATTTAACGAAACGACAGTCATTGATGACACTGGTTATGCAATATATAAGAGAAGAAATGACGGAAATACTATCAATAAAGGTGGAAAAGATTTGCATAACGGTTTCGTTTTTTCCTTACAACCCAGGCTTGCTTAAGCGGTACCAATCACATATCAATGTGGAATGGTGCAACCAGGTTGGGTCAATCAAGTATTTGTTCAAGTATATCAACAAAGGTCCTGACAGGGTTACTGCTGCTATAGATGGCGAAGAAATTGATGAAATTAAGGATTTCTATGATTGTAGATATCTTTCGGCTTGTGAAGCAGCTTGGCGTATTTATGGATTTGACATTCACTATAGGACTCCAAGTGTTGAACGTTTGCCATTTCATTTGAAGAATGAACAACCCGTCTTATTTGATGAAAGTGATAGCATTGATTACACACTTGAAAAATCATCAGTTAACGAGACCAAGTTTCTACAGTGGATGGAATTAAACAAGACTGATACATTTGCACAAACATTGCTATATGTTGAGATTCCTAAATTCTATGTGTGGAATGCGCAAAATAGAATTTGGACTCTAAGACAAAGAGGTGAGAGTTTAGGCAGGATTCATCACGTCCCGCCTTCTTGGGGTGAATATTTTTACTTACGTGTATTGCTAAACAAGGTGAGAGGTGCGCGTAGTTTTGAAGAGATCAGAACATATGATGATGTGGAGTATCCAACATATAGAGATGCATGTTATGCTCGCGGTCTTTTGCAAGATGACAAGGAGTACATTGATGGGCTTTTGGAAGCGAGTCAATGGGGAATGGGCGATTATTTGAGATCTTTCTTTGTCATGCTACTCATGACAGATAGTATGTCTCGGCCGGAGGTCGTATGGGAAAAAACTTGGCATGTTTTGGCTGCGGACGTGGAGAATGTTGAGCGCATAAAGCACAATAATCCTGGTATGTTATATTAATTTATACCACCTTATATACTTCACATAAACATATGCATATAACACCTGATATTTATATAAGCAAATGCATAACATATAACACATTTGTGTTCAACCTGACATAATGGACTTTTTAATTGCAACTACATATAGAACAGTTACTTGCTAATTATAACCATGGTGGACCAGCGAAAGCCAATTGCATAAGCCTCAATAGATGCTCACTTATATACTTGTAGTAGACCTGATATATGCAGCATACTTTTGATTAACTCACAATGCCAAACACCCTCATAACTATTTTAAAGGCCGTCATGCAATACCAAACTTAACCAAAACTGATTAGATTGACAACCCATACAAGACTTGAAATCAGAACCTGTAACGCACAACTTAATGCAGCTCAAACACAAATATCTCAACACTTGCAGCCCACAAATAAATTAAGTTATTATTTTACTACGTATTAGATCAGTACCATAATCCTAACATGCTTTTTAATTTAATTTGCTCCAGCTTAATGCTTAATTGCTCCAACTGAATTCAATTAAATTAACTTTTTTGTATAGAATATTTTTAATTGCTCCAACTGAATTCTCATGTCTCAAGCACACTCCCGTGATCCTCACCTGCATTTTAATTAAGTTATTATATTATTAGATCAGTAACATGCTCAATTGACAACTTATATACTCTTGACATTACAACTAAAAGTTCAAAAGCAATTTTACCCTTGCAAGTTTAAAAGAGTAGATAATAAGTAGATGCATAACATATAACACATTTGTATATTAACTTTTAGTAATTTAACATTGCAGAGTTGCAGCTTTCAGACACTCAGAAATACAATATATGTCTAACTTATATTGAACACATGCTACTGTGTAACAATAAGAGTTTAAAGTCTTTCTTGAAAATGCCATATCCGAATAACGAATATACGATGGAAGGTTATAACAGGTTGATATATGACGAGACAGCGTACAATAAAGATGAATTAAAAGAGCAACATAAGACATTGTACGGTAGCTTGACATCGGAACAAAAGGGTATTTATTCAACTGTTATGGACGCGGTTGACAAAAACAAAGGTGGAATGTTTTTTGTATATGGATACGGTGGCACGGGGAAGACATACCTTTACAAAACTATGTCTGCTTTTTTACGTTCAAAAGGTGATATAGTATTAAATGTGGCGTCAAGCGGTATTGCGGCTCTTTTGTTGGAAGGCGGAAGGACAGCACATTCTCGGTTTGCAATACCAATTAATATACTCGAAGATTCAATGTGCAACATAGCTGGTGACAGTGACCTTGCTGATTTGATACGCCAGGCAAAGCTCATAATATGGGACGAGGCTCCTATGATACAGTCATATTGCTATGAAGCACTTGATAGGACATTGCGAGACATTTGCAGATCAGACCAAGGAGAACCATCTAAACATGTTTTTGGCGGAAAAGTTGTTTTGTTTGGTGGTGATTTTAGACAGATTCTTCCAGTCATTCCTAATGCCAGCCGTAATCAAGTCGTACATGCAACAGTTAACTCATCTTATCTTTGGGAACACTGCAAAGTAATGAGGTTGACAGTGAACATGCGATTGAGCTCTGGATCTACTGAATCTGAAAAAAAGGAAATACAAGAATTTGCGGATTGGATTTTAGACATTGGTAATGGAAAAATTGGTGGGAAGAATGAAGATCATGCGACAGTTGTATTTCCAGATGCAATGTTGATTCCAGAGTCTGATGATCATGTTGGATCAATTATAGGTGAAACATACCCAAATCTGCTCCAAAACCTATGGAACCCTCACTTCTTTCAAGAAAGGGCCATTCTTGCACCAACTCATGAAATGGTTGATAGGATTAATGACCGGATGCTGGATTTACTGGAAGGAGACGAGACGATTTACGAATCATCAGATTCTGTTGCTTTGGACGATGCAGATACCAATTTTGATGACTCTATATACACGACAGATTTCCTTAACGGTATAAGGATGTCCGGTCTTCCGCATCATGCAATAAAGCTAAAGGTTGGTACTCCGGTAATGTTAATGCGAAACATTGATCAAAAAGCAGGATTGTGCAATGGAACAAGGCTTCAAGTACAACGTCTGGGAGTCAATGTAATTGAAGCAAAGATTATATCTGGTGGCCAAATTGGTAAGATTTGCGCTATTCCACGTATGATTATTAGCCCTTCAGAGACTAAGATGCCGTTCAAATTGAATAGAAGGCAGTTTCCAATTCAAGTTTGTTTTGGTATGACGATTAATAAAAGCCAAGGACAGACTTTGTCACAGGTTGGTTTGTTTTTGCCGAAGCCTGTATTCTCACACGGTCAACTGTACGTCGCTATGTCAAGAGTCAAGAGCAAGCGAGGATTGAAGGTTCTATGTTTAGATAAAGACGACAACTATTGCAACTACACTTCAAATGTCGTATATAAAGAAGTCTTAGGTCGGATTTGAGTAACCATTAATTTATTGTACATTAAACGTATGCATTGTTACTTATGAAACCGACATGTTCTCTAAACAATTTTATATTTTTTTTTATTATGTTTTGCGCTTATGAATGTTTATTTTCTTCCTGTTAATATTATCTATGTTATTATTAATTGTTTGCCAATTTCAACAACTGATTAATACATTCATATTACATAATTCAATAAGAACATGATCATTATAGTTTATCTTTAAACATGAGCATAAAATGTCATAAAATAAGATATTCGTCTACTAACCAACATTATATAACATAGTCAAGGATGATTCATTACAAACCAAAATTAGCAAACAAGTATTATGTTGCTTTAACCTTTCAGTGATAATCCTAATTAACGACTTAATAATATAAGTTCATAGTCCTAAACATAACATACTTTAAACGTCCTATTAACGATACGAGTTTCCATTACATAAACAAACTAACAAACGTGGAATGTTGCAATTTTAATTTCTTCCCCTTCGACCACCTCCACATTTGTGTTCATCAACTTTATTCGCATCATTTTTGGCTGCTTGAACCCACACATATTTCCAAACTTCCTCCAGTTTCCAGTTAGCTTCACATGGTTTATTTTCTTCCTCTTAACATTATCTATATTATTATGAAGCGAACCCGCCCATCGGCGGGTTATGAAGCTAGTCAACATATATGTGAATTAGTGTGGGATCGGACCAAGAAAATAGTGAATTTACTAAATTGGATTAAATTTTGGGCAAAGGCTAAAAAACCGTTACCACCTTACTTTAAATAAGGTTGAGAAATCGTGCAAATGATTTAACGAAAATACCCTTAGTGATATTCATCTTTATCAACTTCCAACCCAAATTCCGGCCACCATCTCCGGCAATTCTCCTGTCCTGGTTTGGATAAATCAGTTGTGTCAAATAAAATCCTAAACACCCTAAATGACCTATTGCATTCCTAAGATCAAATAATCACAAATACTAGCTTTCTTTCAAAGATTCAATCAACTAGTACATGGTGACATGGGTTGAGATACGGGTTTTCCAATTGATTTTTCATCACCTTAAACATCAGATAATCTGACTAATTAACGATAGGACAATGCGTTAGCCGTGGAACTTCACTCATCTGCTGATCTGCTTATAATAAAAAAGAAGGTAACTTTGTTTTCAAGAGAACTTAGCCCCTAAAACTTCAAAAAAATAACAGCGGCAGCAGGATCATGAATCGTGTGTTGTTGGTTGATAACCATTTCACGCCAAACATCACATTCGTTTTCAACTCCACACGAGCTACAACATGAATGACAAGACCTGGTATGAATAACTTATTACCATATTTTTCATACTGATCGTCTACCTTCCGCTTAACTGATCTTAGCCATGTCCCAGAATAAGATCTCTTACCTGGATCACAATCATGTCATCTGACCATACTTGTTCAAGGACTCATCTAATTTCATATTTAGACCAAACCAACATCGAAATCAATCACTTTATTTCGACTGCAGTTTATAGACATCTGAACACACATAATGCTTGAAAAATTCAATCAAAATAAGTTAATGTATTTGCATATATTCTTTTCAACATGCATGTCTAAACCAAACAGAAATAAAAATAAACACGGTATTAGAATAATATAACCTACGATATTCTTAACTTCAAACTAAAAGGTATTACACATGACATGTGTAATTTTATAGTCAAAGATCATCCAATTCATCCATGCAATCGAAAGAATAATATTCAGAAGGAAGATAGCCCATAGCATCTTCGCTAATTAGTTTATCAAGATAGCTATAATCATTTTTAGGAACTATCATTGATTGATTAAAAAGACTTGGAGTATTGGAGTTCTGAACGTGTTTTTGGAGGACCTTGTCGCGTAAAGTCTGTGAAGAAGCCATTTGTTGCATGGCCATTGGATTCGAGCAGCTGGTGCCCATTTGAACCGCTAAAGAGGGAGCAGGAGATGTCATGAAGTAATCCAATGGAGCAAGATTATCATAAATATCCTCCTCATGAGGCACCGGCGCCATATCATTGTCACCTGGTTCTACAATAGCAGGAGGAGATCCCTTTGAAGAAGAACAAGAAGCTCCACATGAAAATTGAAAACCATTGGTTGACGTTGGCATTGATTGATTCTGATAATACACCAAAGTTGAATTCCCGACTGACTGTTGAACTTGATCCATTGCAAAAGCTTGAGGGTCTTGAACTGCTGGTTGTGTCAACTTTGAACCACAATACATAGCCATTGGTTGCATGGTGACTGAATTCGGACTCGTGCTCATACTTGTTGTAGGAAAAGTCTGAGAAGCCCCTACATGGACAATGTTAAGGTCTGATTGTTGATTTGAGTGGTAATTAGTTTCTTGAACTGGAACGTGTTCTGGTCCATTCAATTGATTGCTTTCTTGGTTCAGTGATAGTCTTCTACGTCTGGGCGAAGGTTCATCTTGAAGTTGTTGGTTTTGTTCTTCGAATACCTCTTCTTGATCTCCGAAGTTATTATTAGCAGGTTTTGTCTTCGTCTTGTAAATCTTACATAGCACCCACCGAGTCAACTGCATGAATAGACAACAACAATCTTTTACAAATCATATGAACATATATATAACAGATAAAAGGCAGTTTATGATAGAATTTAGTGATCAACTAAGCTTTTAGAAAATAATAAATTACCTTGTTACTGTCCTCTTTTTGTTCTTGGCTTCCTATTGGGATATTGGGATTATCCGTGGTATATTCATGCATTAGCCAGGCCGTCTTGTTACACTTTTCGTCAAGATAAGATAAACTTGTTTTACATCCAACAACTTGATTCATGTCATCATATTGCGGTTTACCCTTATGACTTGCCTTCCAAGTACCGCCACTCTTGGTTTTCCTATTTGGTCGCTCTCCGTTAGGGTATTTTCGCTCCCTAGGCGTCAAAAAGTACCACTTGTTTTCACAAGAGCGATATTCTGGTTTTGCTGTTGTATCAAGAAACAGATTTCCGGTTAATTTAGAAACAAAGTATTACTTGTATGAACTCATTGTAAATTGCTATTCTAACTTCTTGATAGTCTTAATAAAATATTAAACCGTTCAAGAAAAAAAAGAAAAGAAACAACATAATACTCGTACTCAACAATTGAAACCCAAACTAACAAAGATATTTACTAACCTGTAAGTTCATCAGGACCATAGTCGTATATATTGACCTCATAACACTGGCATTTGGGGTGTCGTCTTCCTGTATCAATCTTTGGTTTCAAGTAGTAAACAATGAGCTCCACATCGGTTGGACAAAAGCGGTAGCCAGGTTCAAGCGAATCAGCATAATCATGTTGTTCTTGGTTGTTGTAGGCCATTGTGTCGAGTGATCAAGCGAATGTTACAAGAAAATATGAAGAGTTTTACGTGCACAGGGTTTAGAAAACTTGCAAATAAGTTGATCGAGTGAATGACAATGGGTTATGCATGCACGGCTATTTATATAGTCATGGTACGTACGTAGCATGCAAGCAAATATGCATGATAATATCATCAGAATTTCGCACTATAATAAGATAAAAACGTATAAAGGTGGTTATATAAGATATGATCAGAAACTTATACGGATAATATTCTTATCTATAAATTTAGTTTTTTATTGTTTCTTTTCTAAATACAAAGGTTAAATTAATAATTAATAGAGAAAAAAGCAACCAATTAATCAAATCCATTATAAACCCATTAACAAAATCAAAATTTTAACCTTTGCAATTGGAAATCGAATGTTCTACTTGTCAAAACCTTACAGCTATGCCATGGATGTGTTAATGCTGTAGTTTATATGTAGAAAGAATTAGAAAGTAGTAAAAGTATAAATATGCAGGTTTGAGTTTTGTATGCTGTGATGTATAGCCTATAGAATGCTTGTTTAGTTTATTTGTTTCCATAGGTTAAGTAGAAGCTTATAATCATGGGGATTGTCCATGGTTATGTTGTTTCTGTTGTACCTTTTTTGTGATTAATATATTTCACCTTTTCACAACAAAAAAAATAATATGTAGAAAGTATTGGGTATATAGGGAATTATCCCTATTTTTAATTATGTGTTTTTAGTGGTTAGTCTCGACATTGTGTAACATCTTTAGCATATCGATCTAGCATGTAAATGGACCTTTGCAACTTGCCAATATGTACCCTATAAAACACACCTTATATGGTACTATCAGGGCGGACCCAGAAATCCAAGTCACTTTTTGCACAAGTTTTTATATAGGTATAAAAAGAAATAATAATGAAAAAAATGTACGATTTCATTAAACTAATAAACATATTAAGAAAATACGTATTTTTCTTTTTGAAAGGGTTCATTTTTGGAGAAATCGAAATGTTTAACAAAAACTACACTAGGAGGCGAACATCCATTCGATTCATGTGAACGCCCAGAAACTAACCCCCTAGGTCCGCTTATGATACCTGGTAGAAAACATGAAACTTAAAACATGTATTGCCTTATGTTGCAACAGAGAAAACCTGCCGCCAATCAGTCTATCTTTGTATTTAGTTTTCAATGAATTACATAGCTACAATTCACTCGTGAATGATTTATTAGTAGATTTTACCGATATTTGTTTCTTCTCGTCGTTTTCATTTTAATTTTATTTCTCATTTGATCATAAATTAGATTAACTGTTCATATCTTTTAATATTCCGGATCCAAGCACACATTTAGGTTAAAAATTAAACATCAAGATTACCAAAAGAATATATTTTTAGCTTATGGATGGAGACCCAATTGGCATAAACCAAAACATTTTTATGAAGTTTATATATGCTGGATTTGTATAAGTTGCGCATCAAGGTTTGCATATATGGTTCTGACTATTTAACACACTTATTTTAAGCTTATCTATTAATGTTTATTGAACATCATCCGAGTCATGCAAAATATGCTCCTTAACTTGCAGTGTGTGCAAGTCGCAATAAGTGAAAAGCTAACATTGGCATAGCGACACGATTGAACTCCCAATGTCATACTCAAGTAGAATTCAAGAGATGTTCGTTGGCAATCTTCATAACAACCATCAATTGATCTATGGCGACTAGGGTGGCGTTTGAAGCTGCCACTTCCTTAACCTCATACTCAATGGTCGATTTCACAACACAAGATGAACCGGTTCCGTCCTTAGGGTTCACTTTGACCTCAAACCTTAATCTATAGTGATTAAATCCAATATCGAGAAACCTTCCTTCAAAAACTTCTACTTCTTTCACCATGTTCTCATCATCGATCTTTATGAACTTTTCTTTGTATATTGAACTCCCATATTCTACACATTTAAAACGACACTATCAATCATTTCAGATATTAATTTGAACGGTGATTTTAATTTATCAGACGTAAAAGTTGGTCAGTGTGCTAAACACGACTCATTGTAACTACTTACGACATTAGAGGCCTCGTTGACAGTCTAACTTTTCTTTGATTGAACTAACCCGTACTAAAACTTTACTCAACACCCTCTACTTAAAATTTGATTTTAAAGTACCAAAACCGGCCTGATCGAATCACGTTCTAGCGATTCGATCCCTCAACATGGTTTCAAGGGTGTTTGGATTTAAAGGCTCGTTTTATTTTTATATCATTAAGGAGAACTTGCATACAAACTGATTATAAAAAGTTCTTCAATATGTGATTGTTATATTTAGCTATCAGGAACCGATCTATGTCAAACACTCAAACAGTTGATCACTTTATTAATATGTATGTAACACCCCAACCCGAAAAGGGTCAAAATGCCATATTATGGTGTCAAACAGAACAAACGCAAGCGGAAGACTTTTATTAATAATTAGGTTACATAAGTTCAAAATGAAACTAAGGGAAATAATATTCTAAATCATAATGAGCTCCTAAAACTAAAATACAAATTGAAACTAAGTCTAACCGAAGATGAATCCAAATCTAATCCAGAAGCAAATGGGTGTCTAATCATCAGGGTGGTCCACTAAGAGCTCCTATGCACTCTTCACTCAATCCCAGCTTCCAACCTAAAACCTGACGCAGGAAAAGAAATACGGCTGAGCTTAAAAAGCTCAGTGAACAGATATATATATATAACAAAACGAATAATCAAAATATATATAAGTATAGGAAAAGGGAAACATAAGCTCCTGCTGAAACGAATATCATTTGTCAAAAGAATGAGAGATCAAAGATCAACTGAACAAATATCATAAGTCAAATGAGATAATCATAACGAACGAAGAACTAAAATAGGAATGGCCACGAGCGTGTCTAAACGAGATACTCGAATAGAACAAATAATTACATAATCTCATATATCCGTCAAATCATATGTGTACCTGGAGGGGAGACCTCCAGAATACCAAATGGAGTAGCTAGCTCCCAGAAGAGAAGGGGTGCAAGGCACGCACAACATAATCACTAACAAAACGAAACAAAAATACCTATGATGCATCCATACGCCCCCCTACAAAACAAATCATATATATACACATACTCGTGACAAGTATATACATATATCATAATGGCCAAGTGATCACATATCATATCATATCAAAATGGGGACACCGTGGACTAATCACACTGCCACAGATAGTGTCATGCCATTGGTGCCATCAATGACATAGCCATGGTACCTCCATGGCTAGTTAGCTCGAGCAACTGAACAGAACAAATCATATCAAAACATATCCTTAATCATATCATATCCAAACAGATCATATCAACAGAACAGAATCATATCAAAGCAAAGGATATCAAACAAATATCATGGCAAACGAATAGCTAAACAAATATCAAATCAGATGATCATATCACAGCGAATCATATCAAACGGAATCATATCAAACGGGTGTACTGTAACACCCCAAAAATTGGGTCCAGCGAAAGCATACATGTCATTGGGGTGCTACTCAATTCGTATCACAACACAAAGTACAAAGAACGGTTTTTACCTCAATCATTTAGAATAAAATTCATTTAACAAAGAGTGTTAAATTTACAATATTCAAAAGTAGTGCGGAAATAAGCTCATAAAATAAATAAAGCGGTCTCAACATATATATCAGAGTTTTCCATGACTGTGCCCCTTGTCAAGCGCCTCCAGAAATAAGCTATCACCTTAAACCTGAAAATACATGCTAAAAGTGTCAACACGAGGTTGGTGAGTTCATAGGTTTTTGAATTAAACCACGAAGCTGTGAACAATAGCGCAAGACAATAGTGTACATGAATACCAATTACAAGCACATTATCTAAACAGTAATAGTGTCGCGCCAACTGAACCTATATTGCTCATCATACTCATAACCAATATCACGTGGGGAGCTACCCCGATATATCTATCAACATGTGGGCTCTCAAAGAGAGTTAACAGTTACATCAACTGAACCTATCAACTTGTGGGCTCTCAACATAGAGTTAACAGTTACACCAACTGAACCTATAACTTGCGGGCCCTTAGCAGAGAGTTAACAGTTGCGGAGTCATGAACTCACAAAACAAAACATGTCACAGCATATAATCGCATCATCACACGTATATGTCCAAAATCATGTAAAACAGTAGATCACAGCATGAAAGCATTCAAAAGCATTGAGTTTAATTAAAAGCGAGCATGTATTCTCTCCCAAAACAGTTATAAAATAAGTAAAAGTGGGGGCTATGAACTCACCTTAGCCACAGCAATGCAAACATTTCACGACTGACACAACTGGCATCTAGCTAATCACAACGGTATCCAGAAGACAGGCACAACGGTACGAAAACGGCGCAACCTAGTACGTATAAGACTTGTCTTAATACGATATCCTCAACAATAAACTAAATCTACAAAGATTCCCAATGGTTAACCGTTTCTATTTCCAAAAATATTCTATTCTTAGCCTTTAGTATAAGTTGGGTATCATCATTCGTGTGACGGAAGAAAGACACGACTCAAGAGTACACACGCCAAAGAAGAGTAAACAAGTGAAATCGACAAGAAACGAGACAAAACTTAAGACGACACGACAGGGTCAAACTACATAGATCACACAAACCGAACACACTAAAACAACTAAGTATGTTGGTAGCCGTTGGTTATAATCCATTAGGTTTCATAAATCATGTGTGTTTTATTTAACAAAAACTCATCATGACTTATTCGTTCGTAGAACGTTCCAAGTCAAGTGATTTATTTAGTTTCCATTCCAAATTTTATATATATATATATATATATATATATATATATATATATATATATATATATATATATATATATATATATATATATATATATATATATATATATATATATATATATATATCAAGTTTGGTATTGCAATTTCCTAATTAATTTGACTACCAACCAATTCATCTCTATTATTTCCCACAAATAGCAACAAAATGTACTAAGGCAAATGTGCCTCGACACGTTCTCGTAACCTCGCGTTTTCCGTTATTTCATAAACTTACATTTCCAAAAATATATAATGTTTATATTTATTAACTAATAATTAAATTGTTATTTATTTACCATTGCCAAACTTTTCCTTTTGTTTTTGTTTTCTAATATGTCACGAGATTCAATAACGTATCAAGTCATATTTCCACGACTCCCACAGCTATAAGCCGGGTCTAAAAGTCAACATATTAATTAATCGTCCAAATCAATAATAAAGTCCATATCTAGGTGGGTCGAGGCCTCGCCAAGACCATGGGGTCTCGGCTTACCCTCGATATAGCCAAAACATCACAATTATAGTCATTAAATTCAAGACATAACCACAAGGTCCCACAATATCCACGGCTCGACCAAGGCTAATCCTACTCGGTTCGAGGCTAGACTCAAGACTAAGACCACGCTACAACCAAACTCACCATACCGAGACAATGGGAGGTATCGGCTTCGAATCTTGTCGACAACAACGGAACCAAACGGACCCTTAATGGGTCACAGCCCACACCGAATCCATACCAACCCAAATCCAAGACCGAAATCAACTCAAAGCAAAATTTTAGCTCAAACCCTAATCGGGTTTAGATCTAACCCGGATCCAAATGAAGAAAACATCGACACGAATCAACAATAAGCTTAAAATAAGCTCGAATAAGCCACGACTAAAAGAAAATAAGCTTGGCCGTGAGCTTAAACTCCCGGCATCAAAACCCTCAGCTAAATACATGATCAAATGGTGATACCACAACTTTTATTCACGTTTTTAATATACAAAACATCATTTAAAATCCTTTTTAATCCACACCGATTCACCACAAGTGGTGTCTCTGTGTTTAGATTGAGTTTCCAACTCGATCTATACCTACCTTCGGTGGAACACGGCGTGAATCGAGACAAAAACAAATGGTGGTGGGGCGTAGTGGAGAGGTGGTGGCACGTGGAGATGACAGTTTGATGCGCGTGCACCTCGGATCTACCTTCCAAAGGGTGAAATAAGGGTGGGTTTGTTGAGATTTCACCTTTGGAGGGGCGGTGTAGTGTTAGAGGTGGTGCTTCGACGGCGGCAGAAGAGGAGGGGGAAAGGTGCGGCTGCTAACCCTAGAAAGAGGAGTGAGTGTGTGATAGTGGCTGCGTTGGTGGTTGTTATGGTGGCCGAAGATGGGGTGGCCGGAACACGGCAGCGGCGCCGAAAAATGAGTGTGAATAATAACCCTAGAGTTGGTTATAATGAGCCTTATATAGGCAAGGCCAAGGAATATGTAAACCCTAGGGACTGATTATGTAACCCTAGGAATCTTAGGGGTTGGCGGGGTAATATTAACTGCAGGGACCATAGTTGTAATTTAGGCTATCTTTCACCAAATGAGGCTCGGCGCTCATTTAGGCAAGTAAACAGTGGATTCAAGACATGAGAATTTCGCAATCGCGCTCAGAATAATTTTTCCAATAAAAACAACTATTCATACGTCTCATTACTCACAAATAATAAAATAATCAAATTTAATCGTTGGTTGTGCCAGTACGCGTTGTGCACGGTTCCCACGTTTTGCGAGATAATTTCATGTTTTAGAGTCAAACAAGCTTGGAAAGGTTCGTAAATGAAAAAACGGGGATAACCTCATATAAAAATACGTCTGGAAAATTACGGGGTATTACAACGGGTCATATTAAATGCAAATGAATCAAAATCAACGATCAAAAAGTCATAAGAAACCTTTACTGAGAAAAGGTAGAATATATGTATGAATAATCAAACAAACAAAACAACCAATAACAATGGTAAAGAGAAGTGGGTATCAAGAATATCCGTACCTGAACCGCGCCTATAAATTCCGAAGGGCAAATGCTAAAAAATACATCGAAGTTGTCAATTTTTGCCATTGTATGGTGCCACCTTTAATTTTTGTGATAAATGTATGACTAAAGTATTGAATTCGAGTCATTAAGTGCATCGAACTTGATACTTTTTGTTATTGTATGTATCCCGTTAGTTAAACGTCACATCATTAGTCCTTTATACTAACGGCCGTTAGTAAATAACTTACAATTCCATTTTCTTACGTTTATATACATTTTCAGACGTTTTCGTCCGTGTTTTTACGTTTTCGTCTGTTTTTGCACGTTTTCGTCCGTTTCCATCAATTTTTTTGCGTTTTCGTCAGTTTTTTTACTTTTTCGTCTGTTTTTACGTTTTCGTCCGTTTCCATCATTTTTTTTGCGTTTTCGTCCGTTTTTACACGTTTTCGTCCGTTTTTTCACGTTTTCATCCATTTTTACGTTTTCGTCTGTTTTCATCAATGGTTTTCTGCGTTTTCGTCCCTTTTTTTACGTTTTCGTCTGTTTTTTTTACGATTTCGTACGTTTTCTTATGTTTTCGTCTCTTTTGACACGTTTTCGTCCGTTTTTTCACGTTTTCGTCTCTTTTTTGCGTTTTCACACGTTTTTATACGTTTTCGTCCGTTTTTACACGTTTTCGATCGTTCTTATACGTTTTCGCCCATTTTTTACGTTTTCGTCCGTTTTCATCTATTTTTTTGCATTTTCACACGTTTTTACACGTTTTCGTCCGTTTTCTAACATTTTTGTCTGTTTTTACACGTTTTCATCCGGTTTTAAACCCTAAACCCTAAACCATCTAAAAATGGACAAAAACGAATGAAAACGTATAAAAATGATTGAAAATGTGAAAAAAGGGACGAAAGCGTGAAAAAACGGATGAAAACGCAAAAAAAAAGGATGAAAACGTATGAAAACGTAAAAAACATACAAAAATGTAAGAAAATGGACGAAAAAGTGTAAAAACGTGTGAAAACGCAAAAAAAGGGATGAAAACAGATGAAAACATAAAATATGGGCGAAAACGTATAAGAACGATCGAAAACGTGTAAAAACGAACGAAAACGTATAAAAACGTGTGATAACGCAAAAAACAAACGAAAACATAAAAAAATGGACGAAAACGTGTCAAAAGAGACGAAAACATAAGAAAACGGACGAAAACGTAAAAAAAACAAACGAAAACGTGTCAAAACAGACGAAAACGTAAAAAAAACGGACGAAAACGCAGAAAACCATTGAAGAAAATGGACGAAAACGTGTAAAAAAACGGATGAAAACGTGGAAAAAACGGATGAAAACGTGTAAAAACGGACGAAAACGTGTAAAAACGGACGAAAACGCAAAAAAAAATGATGGAAACGGACGAAAACGTGTAAAAACGGACGAAAACGTGTAAAAACAGACGAAAACGTAAAAACAGACGAAAACGTAAAAAAACTGACGAAAACGCAAAAATTTTATGGAAACGGACGAAAACGTGTAAAAACGGACGAAAACGCAAAAAAAATAATGGAAACGGACGAAAACGTGTAAAAATGGACGAAAACGTGTAAAAACAGACGAAAACGTAAAAAAAACTGACGAAAACGCAAAAAAATTGATGGAAACGGACGAAAACGTGCAAAAACAGACGAAAACGTAAAAACACGGACGAAAACGTCTGAAAATGTTTATAAACGTAAGAAAACATAATTGTAAGTTATTTACTAACGGCCGATAGTATAAAAGACTAATGATGTGACGTTTAACTAACGGGATACATACAATGACAAAAAGTATCAAATTCGATGCACACAATGACCCGAATTCAATACTTTATTCATACATTTATCACAAAAAAAAGTGGCACCATACTATGGCAAAAAATGACCACTTCGATGTACTTTTTTAGCATTTGCCCAATTCCTAACGCCAAAATTATTCTCCAACAAGGTCTAGATCAATAAATAATACTTGCGTTAAAATATGAAGTATCCTATAAGTTATGTTTAACTTCTCAATTTTCAAACACCTTTATTTATTTGTGTATTTCTCTTTATTTACATAACTAGTGAAAATGATGGTAGTTATAAAATGTATGTCTACTCCGTTATACATGCTAATGAAGTTAATTATTACAACACAATTACATTTAATGATTGGGAGTGAAATTGTATATCTTTAATAAGTTAGAGGGGATAAAGTAGCATTTTAAACATTAGGTGGGATTACTTGACAACATTTGAGATAGCTTAGGGTTTAAAGTATAAAATCATAAATAAATCCCATGAAGACCCAATGTCTTCATGCTCGATTACCATACTGCTACTTGAATTGTTTTATCATCCCGTGATTCTACTCGTTTAAGATCCAGTTAATTTCGTTATTACTTTGTACTATTATTATGATTTACATTCCCATGTTAGAGGACATATTTAAGATCTTAAAGCCACAAATATTACATCATCTTCTTCGGATTTCCATAACCAAATCATGTTGACGTATGTGCCCGGACGTCATACTTCGTCCGGACCCTTCGTCCATACCCTTCGGCCATACCCTTCATCCCTACCATTACCCTTCGTCCGGACCCTTCGGCCATACCCTTCATCCCTGCTGTTCATCCGGTACCTTCATCCCTGCTGTTCATCCGGTGCCTTCATCCCTGCTGTTCATCCGGTACCTTCATCCCATACCCTTCATCCCTGCTATTCATCCGGTACCTTCATCCCTGCTGTTCATTCGGTACCTTCATCCCTACTGTTCATCCTGTACCATCATCCCCACCATTCATCCTGTGAAAGGCGCGTGTACCTAAGGCGCGTCTGAATGAAGGGCGCGTGTATCTACCACCCAGGTTTTAAGGAGACATGTTCCCTAGGCTGACATCATCTACAGTAACTCAGGTACTATATATACACCACCCTTGGTGGTTGTATACACACACATTCTCCTACCTCTCTCTACTTTCTCTCTCTAGAATTACATATATAGCAGAGAACTGACTTGACCGTCGGAGGGTGGTCCCGGGGCTCCGGCCTCGAGACTCCTTCTAACGGGTTCTTTCTTGTTTGTAGCAGCTCACAAGGTCCGAAGGAGTCACTCCGGAGGACAATACATAGAAGTGGGACCTTCCTACAAGGTTTTACTTCAACAAATTGGCGCCATCCGTGGGACCCGTCATTCACTCTACCAGAGCTAAGAATGATAGGTCTCGCTTGTAATCCACCCTTTCGGGGTTGGTTCATCCGTCATCCTCCTATTCGGTATGGTTCATTCGGAGGTGGTTCATCCATTCGGTATGGTTTATTCGGAGGTGGTTCATCCATCACCCTCCGTTCGGTATGGTTTATTCGGATGTGGTTCGTCCATCATCCTCTGGTAAGGTTCATTCGAATGTGGTTCGTTCATCATCCTCTGTTTAGTATGGTGTATTCGAAGGTGGTTCTTCCGTCATACTTCGTTCGGCATGGTTCATTCGGAGGCGGTTCATCCGTCATCCTCTTGTTCGATATGGTTCATTCGGAGGTGGTTCATCCGTCATCCTCTCGTTCGGTATGGTTCATTCGGAGATGAACCCTTCATCTGAGTGACACGTGGCGGCTGGAAAATAATATGCAAAAATGGGTCTTGGAAAGAATCGAACCTGAGTCTCCTGGTTAATAAGCCAATGCCTAACCATTGGACTAAGTGTTCAATGCTTGGTATGTATCCCTTTTCTATTCTTTTAACATATCTTTTTGGGCCTAGATTGTCTTGGAACTATAACTGTACATTGAATATTCACATACAAATATAAAAATTTGCGACATATATATTAGTCAGAATTCTCGTCCATCTAATCTACCCTGGTTTGCAAAGATAGCATCCTTGTTTCTCATGATTTTCCGAACTGAACCAAGCCACAAATTCAATTCCACCTTTTTATTGACACAGATCCACTTGCTATCCATGCCACATATTTGTTCCTTTGTGAAGTAAAAGGTTTATTTTAAAGCCACAACCACAGTGGAATTAAAGGTTTTATTTATTAACACTGACAATGAATATTTTCTCCTTGACGCGTGAACAATTTGAAATGTGCACATGCATACATCCTTGACTTTTTGACAACAAATAAACCACAACAGCATCAACGATCATATATAAGAACAATCAAGCAAAATAAAAGCTGCGTGATCCGAATTACACAACTCCATTTCCGAAGAGAAACAAACTTCGTATGGCGTCTACACATCCTCCGAACATACGTATGGTCTTTCGGCCGATCGCATCGTCCACTGTGAAATGGACCGTTAGTTTGTTACATATATTAACAATCGCAAATACGACTTAATACATTGAAATACAAAGACGATAATTCCTTCCTCCGACACGTTTTTCATCGATAAAATAAAGCTCCTTTTCATAATAACCGAGATATATAATAATCATTTCTGCGAGTCACGTGGGACGATGATGATACCAGGGCAAGTGCATGTATTTCAACATGCAGTTGCATGAATTATAGCATATTAAAAGGGGTAACAAAGATTAATTCATAAAAAATATGCACAATATATCATGACATTTGTACAACAATACACAACTTCACAGCATTCCACACAAAACGTTTAAGAACGCTGTCTATGAGCAACACATTCCGATTTTCAAAGCTACGAGCGCGGAACGTCTGGGATCTTCGGTATACATCATGTGGATGTTTGTCCTTCAGTTATTTGACCTCCGACGCTATCTCAAATATAACTGACACCAAATACTCATGAATATTTAAGTTGCGGTTTATACTCTAGCCTTTCCCAAGAATCTGTCGGACGACCTTATACACATTAAATTCATGACCGCAATAACTAACCTTAGAGGTCCACCAGTTCACCCGCAACTCCGATACATGTATCCATGATCGCATTCGGTGCACGTGACCCCCATCTAGCCTTCTGAACCTCGTTACTCTTGTGTTATAAATGCCTTTACTCGCAGCTAGGAAAGCCAATACATTCAAGCGTTACAATACACACAAATTGCATTAACTACTCTTTTATCTTTGTTTAACTAGTTCGGAATAAGAAGGAAACTAGTCTAGCACATTAGTCAATTACAGGCATACGTGCACCTCGTTTGGATGAAATGCAATTCACATCAGACCTTCGGCACCTATGATCTTCGGCGTCTGTGCCCCTCTCATCGACCCTCTGTATCGATTGATTACAAAAGTTATTCTTCATACAATAATCATCCAACTTTATGATTTTAAAAAAAACCAAACGATCGTTCAAACTCTTAAGTTCACTTCCTAGCCGCTCATCATCACGTCGGCATACGAAGCCGAGGCATTGATAGAAGGAAACCCACTCGTCTCGCACAGTTGTTCCGGCTTCCGATCATCAAAACCTCTGTTCTCCGATGCGATACTTATGCTCCGGCTTCCGATCATGGAAATTCGGTTTTCCGACGAGATACTTATGCTCCGGCTTCCGGTCATCAAACCTTCTGTTCTCCGATGGATATTTATGCTCCGGCTACCAAGCATCAAACTTCTATTCTTTGATCCGGCGCTTTCTAAAGCCGGCTTAAGATCGTTAAAAATTTAATGAAATTCTCCATCTGATTGTGTGGATATGACAAGTTCGGAAACAAATTATGTGCTGCATAAAGTCGGCAAAATTATATAAAATGAATAATAACATAATATTATTTTGATGTTCAAACACGTGGAGACACATAAGGACTTGCTTTATTAAAGTTTAACAAGTCTGAAGTGCTTTTGGCTAAAACTTCTCATAACGCGTTGTTTGTATAAAGTTAAACTTTATTTACTTATTTTGACATAATGTTGGGTGTACGATAATTGACATCCAGCCGTCAAGCACAGGGAAACACCACGTGTTCGGTATTTAACATCCACGAATAAAGTTGTCAAACGTTGATTATGTTATCTACTACTGGGGAAATATAATAGTATGGCACCTTCATCAGTCATGTTACCGATCCCAAATTCTCAAGTTTATGCCCCGGTACTTATCTTCCGTTTACTTGGTTTCTTCCCGGTCTCATGACCCTTGGTCTTCAGGAGTTGATTATGTTATTTGGCATTTTGTGGTAATTATACGAGGCCATACGTATCATTAAGGCAAAAAGCCCGTACGGCGTGTGTCGCCCGTATGGTACCCCAAGAGTGGTGCCATACGTATCATTAAAAAAACCCGTACGGCGTGTGTCGCCGTATGGTACCCCAATAGTGGTGCCATACGTATCATTATGGCAAAAAGGCCAACGGTTATCTTACGGTTCGGATATCTTACGTTTAGCTCTAATCCGAGCCCATCGGTTATCTTACGGTTCGGTTTTAACCCAAATTTTCCGGATACATAAAAATATTTTGTTTATCGTATCTAACAGGAAAAAGCAAAAGATCTTTCATGTCTTCTTGTGCAGGAATAAATGTATGAGGTTCCACACGCATAACAGTTTCAAGAAACGGATCGTGGAAAACACTCCCTCCCTCGTGAGTGGATCGTGATATCACTCCGTCCAATAAATTCAACGGATCGTGGAAAACACTCCCTCCCTCGTGAGTGGATCGTGAAATCACTCCGTCCAATTACAAGCAACGGATCGTGGAAAACACTCCCTCCCTCGTGAGTGGATCGTGATATCACTCCGTCCAATAAATTCAACGGATAGTGGAAAACACTCCCTCCCTCGTGAGTGGATCGTGAAATCACTCCGTCCAATAACAAGAAATGGATCATGCAAAACACCCCCTCCCTCGTGAGTGGATCGTGAAAACACTCCGTCCAATAAATTAGACGGATCGTGGAAAACACTCCCTCTCTCGTGAGCGGATCGTGATAACACTCAGTAAGTATTACATCATTAGTCCTTTACTAATAATACAATACTGGGGGGGGGACATGTTGGTGTATGTGTCCGAACGGCGCGTACCGTTCATCCATAAAGATATTATCTAAGTATTGCACCATCAGTCTTCAACCGATACTACAATACTGGGGGGGGCATGTTGGTGTATGTGTCCGGACGTCATACTTCGTCCATACCCTTCGGCCATACCCTTCATCCCTACCATTACCCTTCGTCCGGACCCTTCGGCCATACCCTTCATCCCATACCCTTCATCCCTGCTGTTCATCCGGTACCTTCATCCCTGCTGTTCATCCCGGTGCCTTCATCCCTGCTGTTCATCCGGTACCTTCATCCTATACCCTTCATCCCTGCTATTCATCCGGTACCTTCATCCCTGCTGTTCATTCGGTACCTTCATCCCTACTGTTCATCCTGTACCTTCATCCCTACCATTCATCCTGTGAAAGGCGCGTGTACCTAAGGCGCGTCTGAATGAAGGGCGCGTGTATCTACCACCCAGGTTTTAAGGAGACATGTTCCCTAGGCTGACATCATCTACAGTAACTCAGGTACTATATATACACCACCCTTGGTGGTTGTATACACACACATTCTCCTACCTCTCTCTACTTTCTCTCTCTAGAATTACATATATAGCAGAGAACTGACTTGACCGTCGGAGGGTGGTCCCGGGGCTCCGTCCCCGAGACTCCTTCTAACGGGTTCTTTCTTGTTTGTAGCAGCTCACAAGGTCCGAAGGAGTCACTTCGGAGGACAATACATAGAAGTGGGACCTTCCTACAAGGTTTTACTTCAACAGATTTCCATAACCAAATCATTTTATTTTATCATAAAATTCAGTTTACTATATTCACAACAAAATTTTATATGATCACTAACTTCATACCATCTTAAAATATACGTAGTATATTTCATGAATAACTAAACTAGTGTGAGATACATACTATTTGGTCCGTAATCGTGATCGGTGGGTATTTTATATTAACTGCGTTTTCGTTTCGGTAAGTACTTCATCAAGATTAATTATATGTGCATGACTAAGCAGTTGTTTACTAATGAATATTTTTGTATGTGGCGTGAGAATCATTATACTAGATGAACTAGACTTGATATGAAGATCAACTAATAAAACGTGAATGCGCATTCAAGAATATTATACCTTCGAGCCAAACGAGACGGATAGGCAAAATTGAATGAGAATACGAACACCAAGTCGATCACGAACACTACCTTGCGATGTAACCTGAATCGGAATTTAAAGCCTACATCAAACCGAAACATAACTCAAACTGAGATTGATGATCGAATAAGCTTCTTGCCTTCTCTTGATTCGATTACAGGTTATGGTTCTCAAGAGGATGTATAATCACGATCGATAACGTTTGATTCACTAGTCACGATCGGCACTCCGTGATCTTCATTTTTGTAGGGTTATTTGTTTTGAGTCCATGATCTACTAAGATGTAGAGGAATATAAACTGCTTATGGGCCGAATAGTTCGAGATCATCGCCGTGATATGGGAAGATAATTTGTACGTGATTGTGATCCATTAAATTTTCTAACTGTTTCCATCTTTTCATTTATTTAAATAATCTTCTTATTAATATACTTACTTTTATTATTTATTTTATATCTATATTGAGTAATATATATTATCTGATTTAGCTATGAAAGTATCACATATGTCGTCAATCATGAAATCCCGAATCTTGGGGAGGGCGTTTTGACTTAGCCAAATAGTTTGTTATTTACCAAGTTCATATGTCCATTCACATTCCCTTTTATTATCAAATTTTCATACTATAATTAACACATATGGTTGTGATTTATGAATAATTAGTAACGTATCATTATTTTCACAACATCATTTGTTTAGTTATTTACTTCATAAATTAAGTTTATGCTATCACACGTATTTGTGGTTTAAAAATGCGGGTTATTATATCATTACCGCCTCAAAAATGATTTCATCCCTGAAATAAATGAAAATAAATCTTTTACTTTTACGGGTTATTATGGTATATTTACATTAATTAAGGAGATTACACTACAACATTCAGTCATTCACCACACTAGGGGTGAGCAAACAAAACCGAAAAAATCAAAACCGAACCGAAAACCGAAAAAACCGAACCGAAAAAACCTACCGAAACTAAAAACCGATGGTTCGGTTTTTAATTTTTCAAAAAACCGAAAAATACGGTTCGGTTTCGGTTTTCGTCCAAAAACCGAACCGTAAAAACCGAACCGAACCGATTTTATTATATAATAATATATAATTAATATAATATGAATAAATAACTAAATAAATCAAATTTATAAATTCGTATTCATTTTGTGGGTAGGTTTATAATATATTTATCTTAACGTTTATGTTTATATGCGTTTTTGTCGTGTCGTGTGTTTGCTTGAGAATATACCAATAAATATATGACGATGATCATACTATATGTAAGTTCACTTGCATGTGTGTGTCTCATTCATATGTGTGTAATTATAGAATTATGCAATAAACATTATTATGCTTAGATTAACAAAAAAAGTAAATAAGAATAACCAATTTTCTATGTAATACATGTTTGTTGGTATAAATTTGCCATGGCCAAATATAAACGGTTAGAAACCGAAAAAATCGAAAAACCGAACCGCCAAAAACCGAACAGTTTCGGTTTTGGGTTCTATAAAAACCGAACATTTCGGTTCGGTTTCGGTTTTAGCCAAAAACCGACCCAAACTGAACCGTGCACACCCCTAACATTCACCACATTCGGCGGTGACATTTTTTCCCTTTCAGCGGGGACATGTCACCGCCAATACCCTTTCCGCGGGGACATGTCACCGCCGAAACGTCACCGCCCAAAGCTGGTCGCTGATACTTTCCGCGGGGACTTTTACCAACTTTGGGCGGCGACTTGTGGGTCCCACCGCCTTCTAGCCGGTCAAAGATTGTCCAGCGTGGCAAAGGTTTTCAGCGGGGACATGTCCCCGCCAAAAACTGAGAAAATTAATTAAAAAATTAATTAATCAAGTGTTTTCGGCGGGGACATGTCCCGCAGAAAATGTATTTAACTAATTTAAAAATTAATTAATCAAGTGTTTTCGGCGGGGACGTGTCCCCGCCAATAAGGTTTTAAATATAAATCTGCTTCTTTCTTTTGGCGGGGACATGTCCCCGCCAAAAGCCTCTGACCCATTTTGCAGCATATTGCTGCAAAATGGGTAATTCCAAGTTTTTTCCGCAATTGGTGCAGAAAAAACCTACCAAATGCAGCAACTAAAACCTGTTGTTTTCCCCATTGCAACAACTTCGCCAAAACAATAAATTCGCCAACAAAGATTCGCTAAATATATACAACAACACCAAATTAAACCCAAATTCGCTAAAAATAATATTAATCCAAATTCACCAACTTCGCTAAACATAGAACCTGTTTTTTACCAAGGTTGCAAAAATCGAGAATCTGTAGTCGGGCGGTCGACCACCTTGTAGCTTGTAATCGGTCTAGGCGGGATTAATCGGTGATTAATCGGATTGGCGTTACTGACAAATTTTAGTTATTTTTGGCAAGTTTTGTGTGTTTCCGGTGAGTTTTAGGTATTTTCGGCAAGGTATTTTCTAAAAAACAACTTGTAATAGACTTAAACAGTTACTATAAGTGATCAAAATAAGTTTACAGTGAGTTTTGGGTACTTCTGGCAAGATTTATAGGTTTCCAGCAAGTTTAACCACCATTGACCACCGTTGACCACGGTTGACCTATTAGTTTGACCCAGTTACATAAATCGGCAAGGTCGGTGGCCTTGTAGCACCTAATCGGCGATTAATCGGCCTTGTAGACCTTTTTTTGCAACACTGGTTTTTACAATAACTATCCAAATTCGCTAAACATAATCATATGAATCCAAATTCGCCAAAATGGTTCAAAAACCGTGATCCACATGATATTCTACAAAACTATACATAAGCTAGCCAGGAACAATTTAGTGGGAATCCTAACACATAATAATCCATCTAAATCTACACAACTATGTCCAATAACCCAAAACAAATATAAAGTGACCCATCCGACCCATACACTAATCCCCATTCTCCCCACCATCCCCATTACCCCCAGTACCCCCAGCTCCCCGACTACCCTCCCCTGTAGGTCTAGACTCACCCGCCGACGCATTCTGGGATCCTGATGTCCCCGGCAATCCCGCTGCTAGCTCCTCAGGAAAGCCCGACTGTCTCCTCGCCCAATCCAGAATCATCTGCAGCGTGTTCCCTTGCTGCGTCACGGTCTCGTGCAGTGAGGACGAGGAGGCTTCCTCATGAGCTCATGAGGAACTGAGAGTCGGCCTGTGACCACCGCCAGGTAAAACTGGACCTATGCCAGGAATATGTCCCCTCTGCTTGCCGCCGATCACCTGGCGCAAGATATCCGTATCTGACATACGCGTCCCAGAGGAGGTGCTCTCTGACCGCAGCCGGATCATCTCATTCTGTTTAGTTACAAAAAAACAAGAAAAGTAATATATAAGTCGTGATTTATTATATTGCATTAATGTTGGTGAGTTTTTGGAAATAAATTATACTTACGTATCTGGATTCGGCCTCCTCAGACTCCCAGACGCCGTCTCTGGTATGGGTGTGTCTGTACATGTCGATATGGTCTCTAGTATCCTCGGAGTCGGGGGAGGTGGAGCTCAACTGTTTATAAATAAAATCAATCAATACTCACCCAACACTATATATATAAATAAAATGATTAAAAAGTGTCTTACGAAGTTATCAGCTATGACGGCTAAGGAATGTGATCCATGAAGGGTGGCAGTCTTCATTTTGCTCCTATTTTGCTTGTTAATCTCCCCGATCTTCAACTTCTTCGGATCGCTCCAGTGCTCAATCTGCTTATTATAAATAATAAAAACTATTATATAAATGAATTATTATTATTATTATTATTATTATTATTATTATTATTATTATTATTATTATTATTATTATTATTATTATTATTATTATTATTATTATTATTATTAATATAATAATAATAATAATAATAATAATAATAATAATAATAATAATAATAATAATAATAATAATAATAACAAAGTACGTGTCGATCCAGAAATTTAACTGCCTCTCCCATTCTTCATCCTCCATGTTCTCGGGACGCTTTGCCTTGATCTCGTCCACTTTCTCGACCCCACCTGCCTCTGTAAAATGTTTCTTCTTGTGCTTGTACTTGTTGTCATTGTATATCTTTTTCAGGTAAGCTTCGATACTAGCGACAATCTCGTCTCCATTTGGACCGGCAAGGTGGGGGCAAGATCAAAGAAATGCTGCAATAAAATATAATTAAAATAAATATACAAATTTAAATAAATAAACACATTTAAAATAAATAAACACAATAATTAAAAAAATAAAAGATAAAAAAAAACTTACATGGAGCCGGTTATCCACGTGTGCCTTCTTGGCCTCTGGAACATCATCCCATGAATCGTGATACAGTGGAATGGTTTCCCGTATCAAGCTCCCGACATAGTTCGAGAACCACGAAGCGTGAAGGCATACATGCTGCCACATGCCTTTGGCATTCCTAGTAAATCTGATCGAGACCGGGCGCCCTGTATCATTCCTCATGGCGTGTAAGGCTTCGTTCTTGGTGGTACCGCGAACCACCTTCCCGCCTTTCCCTATTTTCGACCCAGGCTTCGTAGGCTTAGGCCTGGGAGCTCTCGAATTAGAGCCTGCAAGTAATCAAATTAAAGTGATGGTGACATAAAATAACAAGTTATCAATTTCAAATAATGATCAAGTTTAATTAAAATAATCAAGAAATTCTTACGCTCGCAGTTGGTGCCTATCCTCCTCCCGGGACGGCGGGGTGGTTCGTGACCTCCATCACCACCATGGCTCGTAGCTACGACATCCGCCATCTGTACTAGAACATAGAAATTAGTAAAGAAACACATATATGCATATATATACACACATTCAAATAAATAACAATATATACCAAAAAAGATAATAATAAATAATTAAATAAATAAATAAATAAACACATTTAACAACTCGATAACAATTTCATTCAAATAAGTGTCGTTTAACAAATTACAAATTGAGATCAATATCCTACATCACTAAGATAAAAATCATCATTATTAGTGCCAGCTTCATCTTCACCATCGACGTGGTCCTCATGATCAGATGCTAAATCATGAGGAATGTGGTCATCATAATCAATATCATCGTCGTCGTCGACATCAATGATAATTGGTGCTGGTGGTGCCTCAACTTCCGGTGGCTGGACATCTATATCTATGGTGCTATAATTCAACTTATCCAACTCAGCAGAGAGTGTGACATGTGATGAGTTGTTGTCATGTACAACATCTTGATTGTCTTCTACCACGATGATATCCGGGTTCCAAATCTTTCGATGATAAGAATCTTGGACGGCCTTCCAACTATCACGTTTACCCGGGAAATCAAGGTAAAAGACTTGTGTTGCTTGTGTTGCAAGAATGTATGGTTCATTTTGAAACGATACACGGTCTGTCATAATTTGTGTAATGTTATTTCTATACGTACAACGTTTTATGCGACCCTCGTTATTAGTGTCGAACCATTTGACTTTGAACAGCACAACCTTGAACGGAACATACAAAAACTCGAGAATTTCTTCAAGCTGGCCATAATACATTCCTCCGCTAGGATTAGGAGTTGAAATTCCGATGTTCTGAGTTGAACGACGTAAATCACGGTCGTGTACGATAAACTTCACACCATTGACTACGCAAGAGTCGACTGAGACTGCAGTGCATGCTGGTCCACAAGCCAAAGCGAATAACTCGGAAGTACAACTTGGGTCATCCTTTACTTTTAATTCACGAATCTATGAAAAAGTTAAGAATAGATATAGATGAGTAATAGTCGTTATTTTTATAGGGTAATACATACAATAAGTCTACCTTGCTCCCAAACCAGCGAGGAAATCCTTCTTGTATATCATTGCCAGGAAATGCCCTGTAAATGTTCATGATATTAGAATAAGTCGTCGAATAATAACTTACGTAAAACACATTTTGAAATAAAACGCGTACCTCTCGTACTCGTTCACGTACGGGTCGATTTCATGACGGTTGTGTAGTACATAATAGGGGTGAGCATGGGGCGGTTCGGTGCGGTTTTTGGCAAAAACCGCCCCGCTCCGCAAAATGCGGTTTTTAAAAAATTGAGGATCCGCACCGCGCGGTTTTTTGCGGTTTCGGTTTTGCGGGTTTATGCGGTTTTGCGGGTTGGTTTTTGGTCAAAACCGCCCCGCACCACAAGATATATTTTTTTATTTTTGGTGCAGTTTTTGGTGCGGTTTTGCGGGTTTATGTGGTTTTTGGTGCGGTTTTAGTGTGTTATTCTAAAAAATAAAAAAATATATTTTAAAAAATATATCTAAAAAATAAAAAAATATAAATTTTAGTGTGTTATTTTAGTGTGTTATTCTAAAAAAAAAAAAAATAAATTTATAAAATTATAAATTGTAGAGTGGTGCGGTGCGATTTTTGCGGTGCGGTTTTTCGGTGAAAACCGAAACCGCACCGCAAAATCGGTTTTTATTTTTTCCTGAAACCGATCCACCGGTTTTTGCGGTTTTGCGGTTTTTGTGGGGCGGTTTTTTGCGGTTTTTGCGGTTTTGCGGTTTGCGGTTCGGTTTTTGCTCACCCCTAGTACATACCATACTACTTTCTGCATTGTGTCTGGTTGAACCCGGATCAATGATTGCTTGCCATTCAGTTTACAGATTGATCGAAACACCTGAAATTGACTTGTTGGGCTTGGACCGTCCTCATTCCGGTCAGGACGATTAAATCTCGTCTCAACACCCCGAAAATAATGCGAACAGAAAGTTAATGCTTCATCAGCAATATAAACCTCCGCTATTGAACCTTCGGGCTTAGCTTTATTTCTGACATAATTCTTGAGCTTTTTCATGTATCTTTCAAATGGATACATCCACCTCATATAAACAGGCCCGCCTTCAATAGCCTCTTCGGGTAGATGAATAACCAAGTGAATCATTATGTCAAAAAAAGCAGGAGGATATATTTGCTCGAAACTGCACAAAATATTGATGAGTTGTTCTTTAGCTTTCAACATGTCATCCACCATCAAAGTTCGAGCGCATATTTGTTTGAAGAATGAACAAAGCTCGATTATTGGTGTTGCGGTGGTTTGGTCCTTCAAGTAATTTTGAAGTCCAGCAGGAAGCAACCGCTGCATCATTATGTGACAGTCATGAGCCTTCAAGCCTGTTATGTTGCTATCATTGTCGGTCACTTTATGCTTGAAGTTAGATCCGAACCCATCAGGTAGTTTAACACCTTTGATGAATTGACAAAAAAATCATGATATTAGAGTAAGTCGTCGAAATGGATACGCGAATAGAATTGGAACAAATAAATTTTGAAATAAAACGCGTACCTTTGATGAATTGACAAAATTGTTTTCTTTCTTCAGCTGTGAAAGAGTACGTGGGATGAGGCTTAGAGCACTTCCCGTTTCCTTTGTTGACGAGCCACAACTCTTCACGAATTTGCAAATTTTCTAAGTCTTGTCTTGCCTTGTTGGTGTCTTTTGATTTGTCATTCATTAACAAAGTACCCAACACACTCTCACACACATTTTTTTTCGATATGCATGACATCTAAATTGTGTTTTAGTGTAAGAAAAGACCAATACTTTAGCTCGTAGAAAATGGATACTTTGGTCCAATTCAATTCGCGAACAGGATCACGTTTTTTCTTCGCACCCCCAAAACTTGGATGTTTCCCCGGGATACGTTTAGGCAATCTCCTAAGTTGATTCAAGATGACATCACTGGTAAATTTTCTAGGAGGTTGTCTATGATCATCGTCCCGAGTATAGAATGCCCGTTTATTTTTCCGCCATTTATTGGTCGTTTTTAAGAATCTTCTGTGACCAACATAAGCGGTTTTGCCTAACACGCGAACAGATGGAGTGTCTATATTACATGTCGGACAAGCCAAGTAACCTTGCCCACTCCACCCAGACAAACTACTTCGAGCGGGAAAGTCATTGATAGTCCATAAAAGCGCTGCTCTCATACAGAATTCAGTGCCATTAACAGCATCCCTAGTCATGACTCCATCTTTCCATAGAATCTTTAGGTCTTCAATCAAAGGCCTCAAGTAAATATCTATGTCCTTCCTGGGTGATTTAGGGCCCGAAATTAACAACGTCAACATAAGAGAAGTCTCTCTCATACATATCCAGGGGGCGTATTGTATGTTGTTAATATGACCGGCCACATGCTGTAAGACTGACTAAGGTTGCCGTACGGATTGAAACCATCAGCAGCCAACCCTAATCGGATGTTTCTTTTTTCATAGGAAAATTCTTTTGAATACTTCATGTCAAATTTCTTCCATAATTGACCATCAACCGGGTGTTGCATCTTACCGTCCTCCGTAGACTGCCCAGAAGCATGCCAAGTCATATGTTTTGCAATATGTTTAGACTTGTACAAACGTTGTAGTCTAGGAATGATAGGAAAATAACGCAACACCTTGTTAGGAACTTTCTTCCCCAGTGTGTTCTTGTCTTTCCATCTACTAGCATCGCAGATGGGACAATTCTGAAAATCTTCATTACCCGCCCCCCGATATAAAAAACAGTCATTTACACAAGCATGTATGGATTCGTATCCTAACCCGATCGTTTTATATGTTTTCTTTATTTCATAGTATGACGATGGGATTTTGTATCCTAGAGCGGGTGGGAAACATTCTTTGAGAAATTTAAGGGTTTCGTTAAATGTGGTGTCACTCATTTTACCTTTGACCTTGATGTTCGTAAACTTTGCCATAAAGTCCAATGAAGACATCCAATTACAGCCCGGGTATAGTGGCTCGTTGGAAGTGGCGAGTAACTCTTCAAACTCGCTACGTTGAGGAGTTGGCTCGTTGCTTGTCTCGCCAATATTTCCTTCAGTTGGCTCATTTTGTTCGTTATTCGGACAAATATCACAAAGGAACTCAGCCATATCACTCCCATGATGATTCGTGTTGGGTATTACTGTCTGGTCATCCGGTTCACCGTGAGTATAACATTTCGTATAACTTTGGTCCCAACCGTATGAGTGTATGTGACCAAACAAATCTTCGTACTTTATCCAACCAAAGTTATGACAATAATTACATGGACATTTTACATTCCCGTCAATATTCGCAAAGGACTTGCAATACTCGCAAAAAACTCTAAGACCTTTTAGAAATTCGAGGCTAACACGAGGTTTAGAGACCCAACTCTGTTTAATTGGCATAACTGTGTTTTAATGATGCAATAAATAATTATTTAGAATTAAACATGTTCAAAAAAATCTACACGTAAATACATAAAGGTGGAATCACGAGTTGTGCGTTTTGTTCACCTAATCCAACTATGGAAGGCAATCCTAACCCACTCTTTGAATGTTTCGTCTCATATATGAATGCGTATAACTGAATTTACTATTTGAGAAAATTTCGGCAGCATTTCCCCTCAACTCCCCAAATATGTGCATTAAAGACATATTCGTAGGAGTAAAGGGGAAACACAGTTGAAATTTTCACAAATAGTAAATCAATTATACGCATTCATATCCTAAATGAGACAAAACATTCAAAAAGCAATCCCAAACAGGGGACTTTCCGAAATTAATTTCTAATAAATTAATTTCGGACGGGTTTTCTATGGGATGATTAACTTCGGACGGGGACTTTCCGAAATTAATCACTAAATTCCTAAAATCATTAACAATAGTCTAACACAATCAAATTCCATATAATTATAAACAAACGACTAACATCTTAAAATCAAATTCAAAAACAAAATATTATAATTCTAGAAACGTACTGATGAGGGAAAGTGAATGAATCCCGGCTAGTGAATGAATCTCAAAATAACCTACAATTCAAAAATTTACAAATATAAGAATTTAATGTACAAAAGAAAAAAGAAAAAAAATGTGGATGAATGTTACTTACAAGATTAGAAATTTGTACACGTTAGGTTGTTTAATTGTAGAGGCCCAAAATCTCACACTATTAGGCGAGTTGCTCGAGCAGTACTGTATATGTTTTATAAGGTACACTCAACAAATCATCAATATATACTAAACCTAAACGATTGAAATCAACTGATCTATCACACAATCTCAATCAAGCATCTCCCATATGTTACACAACTAAAACCTAAATCTAAAAGTAGTTCCAAACAGCCCTAGCTAGTCTCGACAGCAGGTAACTCAGCCACTTTCACTCGTCTCTAAGCATACACAATCACATTATCAGTTTATACTAACTGATAAACAGCCAAACAACCCCTATATATAAACAGCTAAAATAATCACTATAAACTTTTGGCGGTGACATGTCCCCGGTAACACATAAACACACAAAAAAAAAAAAAGAAAACCTCGGTTGTGGTCTCGACAGCAGGCACGTTCCGCTCCTTGCTTCGGTTCTCGGCCTCGATTCTCGGCAACAGACTGAACAAAAAAAATTAACACAAAAATTTTTAAAAAAAAATTAAAAAAAAATCAAAAAACACAATTACTAAAAAGAATAGTTAACATACATTGCAAAAATTAACAAATAACCAAAAAATAAAGAAATTAAAAAAAAATCAATAATTAATAAAAATCATAAAAATTAATACCTGGGTTTGTAAAAGAGATGGAGCAAGGAAGAAAGGAGATGAGAAAAAGAAAGAATTAAATGAGGAGGGGGTTGAGGAAAGAATTATATGAGGAGAGGGCATCGATCGTGCACAGCGGTGCGAGTGTGGTGTTGTGGTGGAGATGATGGTGTTGTAGTGGTGGTGGTGGAGATGGTGGTGTTATGGTGGTGGTGGAGATGGTGCTGTTGTGGTGGAGAAGCAGATCGAAGCAGAAGCAGATAAGAGAGATGAGTGTTTTTTTTTTTTTTTTTTTCCGCTAAGTGTTTAGATCTGATAATATGGAGTAAGTTTTAGCTATTACTTTCGGCGGGGACATGTCCCCGCTGAAAGTAAATATTTATTTTAATCAGACTTTTTAGCGTGGACACGTCACCGCTAAAAGTAGTAATTTTTCGCCAAACCATTTGGCGGGATAAAGTAAATGCTACGAGGGAATATTAAATTTTTGGGAAAATCTTTCGGCGGGGACATGTCCCCGCTGAAAGTATTTTAATTAAAAAAAAAACTTTTTAAATATTTTGTAAATTATCCTTAATTAATTTAAAACTTTTAAAATAAATATTAATTCTTTTAAATTTAACTAAAAATTTTCTAAATCATATTTTATTAATTTAAAACTTTTTAAAATTATTTACATCACGTTTACCTAATAAAATTAAATCATTTATACTTAATTTAAATCATTTAAAATTATTTTTAAATATTTTGTAAATTATCTTTAATTAATTTAAAAATTTTAACGAATGAGCCGAGATGTTATGGTTATACACGAGATGTTTAACGAATGAGCCGAGATGTTATGGTTATACACGAGATGTTTAACGAATGAGCCGAGAAGATATGGTCGTACACGAGATGTTTAACGAGTGAGCCGAGATGTTATGGTCGTACACGAGATGTTTAACGAATGAGCCGAGATGTTACGGTTATACACGAGATGTTTCACGAGTGAGCCGAGATGTTATGGTTGTACACGAGATGTTTCACGAGTGAGCCGAGATGTTATGGTTGTACACGAGATGTTTCACGAGTGAGCCGAGATGTTATGGTCGTACACGAGATGTTTAACGAATGAGCCGAGATGTTACGGTTATACACGAGATGTTTCACGAGTGAGCCGAGATGTTATGGTTGTACACGAGATGTTTCACGAGTGAGCCGAGATGTTATGGTTGTACACGAGATGTTTAACGAGTGAGCCGAGATGTTATGGTTATACACGAGATGTTTAACGAATGAGCCGAGATGATATGGTCGTACACGAGATGTTTAACGAGTGAACCGAGATGTTATGGTTGTACACGAGATGTTTAACGAATGAGCCGAGATGTTACGGTTATACACGAGATGTTTCACGAGTGAGCCGAGATGTTATGGTTGTACACGAGATGTTTCACGAGTGAGCCGAGATGTTATGGTTGTACACGAGATGTTTCACGAGTGAGCCGAGATGTTATGGTTGTACACGAGATGTTTAACGAGTGAGCTGAGATGTTACGGTTGTAAACGAGATGTTTCACGAGTGAGCCGAGATGTTATGGTCGTACACGAGATGTTTAACGAGTGAGCCGAGATGTTATGGTCGTACACGAGATGTTTAACGAATGAGCCGAGATGTTCCGGTTATACACGATATGTTTCACGTGTGAGCCGAGATGTTATGGTTGTACACGAGATGTTTCACGAGTGAGCCGAGATGTTATGGTTGTACACGAGATGTTTAACGAGTGAGCCGAGATGTTACGGTTGTACACGAGATGTTTCACGAGTGAGCCGAGATGTTATGGTTGTACACGAGATGTTTCACGAGTGATCCGAGATGTTATGGTTGTACACGAGATGTTTCACGAGTGAGCCGAGATGTTATGGTCGTACACGAGATGTTTAACGAGTGAGCCGAGATGTTACGGTTTTACACGAGATGTTTAACGAGTGAGCCGCGATGTTATGGTCGTACACGAGATGTTTAACGAATGAGTCGAGATGTTACGGTTATACACGAGATGTTTCACGAGTGAGCCAAGATGTTATGGTTGTACACGAGATGTTTCACGAGTGAGCCGAGATGTTATGGTTGTACACGAGATGTTTAACGAGTGAGCCGAGATGTTAGGGTTGTACACGAGATGTTTCACGAGTGAGCCGAGATATTATGGTCGTACACGAGATGTTTAACGAATGAGCTGAGATGTTACGGTTATACACGAGATGTTTCACGAGTGAGCCGAGATGTTATGGTTGTACACGAGATGTTTCACGAATGAGCCGAGATGTTACGGTTGGACACGAGATGTTTCACGAGTGAGCCGAGATGTTGCGGTTGCACACGAGATGTTTAAGGATTGAGCCGAGATGTTACGGTTGTACACGAGATGTTTCACGAGTGAGCCGAGATGTTATGGTCGTACACGAGATGTTTAACGAGTGAGCCGAGATGTTACGGTTGTACACGAGATGTTTAACGAGTGAGCCGAGATGTTACGGTTGTACACGAGATGTTTCACGAGTGAGCCGAGATGTTATGGTTGTACACGAGATGTTTAACGAGTGAGCCGAGATGTTATGGTTATACACTTTCCCACCATAATATTGGCGCCAAAAATTTCTCACCAAGACCTGCTCTTATATACTAACATCTTATCCACACAACTTCACAACCTCTTATACTCAAAACCACTTAACCTCACAACCACAAACATACACTGTTATCATGGTGAAGATGGCGGAATTTGAAGCTTTTGCTTGTCCTTGTAAACGAGGAGACGTAATTCTGCGAGAATCGCATAAACCTTACTCCCTTGGTAAACAATACTATGCGTGTCCTTTATCAAAGGTGAACAATTACATACTTTTTTGTGTGTTATATAAATAATTTGGTTAGTTGTTAAAAATAATAGTTTTTACTCTTTAACAGGGTGGGACAAAGGAGTTTGGATGCGATTTTTTTTTATGGAAGGAGGAACGACTAGCCAAAATGACCGGTTCTCTTGGAGCTTCAACGCCTCCAACTCATTCCGCAAGACCATCCATAACTCCAACTCGTTACACTGCAGGACCTTCAACATCGAGTCCTGGAAATACAGAGTGCTCAAACTGCATCAAACTGAATCACCAGATAATGGTACTCAATAAAATGCTAGAAGTGTATATGCATCCAAACAAACACACAATTGATTCAGCTGCCTTATTTCACGACCTTTATAATGACATGCTAGGTGATATGGGAAATCTTCGTATGTAGGTTGTTGTTGTTGCTGTTATTGTCGTTGTTGTTGTTTGTTGTGTTATTGTTGTTGTTTAATAAAATGTTGTTGTTGTTGTGAAAACTGATGTCGAACGTGCTTTATATTTTTAATTCGTACGCTTTAATGTTGGAGTAATACGTATGTTTTAAATTACATATGCACAAAGAATGGAACTGAAGGAACAATATCACAACTAACAATATCACAAAGAATGGAACTGAGGAGATGTTTAACGAAGGGCCGTTTGGTTTATGCTGTTTGGTTTATGTTGTTTGGTAAATTACTTCCAATGATGTTGTTGTTGCTGTGAAAACTTAAGTATCCATCAAGATTCAACCATAAGGGGCCGTTTGGTTTATGTTGTTTTGTTAACAACAGCCCACAAGGGCCGTTTGGTTTATGCTGTCCAAACAGGGGTGTTTGGGATTGCTTATTTCCTGCACCAAAAGGGTGTTTGGGTTTATGACCTTATTTGAAGAAACAATATCACAATTAACAAACACGAAGGCAAACATTTTATTTAAAACACGCAAGAGTTCTCAAACGAAAAACTCGACAACCAAACGAAACAACTCAAACTAAACAACTCGACAACCAAACGAAACAACCCGTTTATTTTTTTTTGCGGCTACTTCCCGCTTTGCTGGAACTCGCACCATCTTTTCCCTTCCTTGCTCTCATTTCCTTGATACGTGCAAACGTAGCTTCGAGATTTGTTACTCTATTTTCCAGATTACCAAATTCGGTGTCGAGGTCCAACGTGCTTTCAGCTTCATCGTCACCTCCAACAGCAGCAGCTTGAGCTTCAGCAGCACGTTGAGCTTCAGCAGCATCTAGCTCTTCCAAATACTCTCTATAGTACGGCTTTCTCCTCAACCATTCCAGAATCTTGTCTCTCTGCCAAGGTGCACAGTTCTCATAAGAACCATATTTGATGCGTGGTTTTGCGACCTTACAACAGGTTTTACCTCTCGAGGGATCTCAAGAGGCTTACAACCCCACCAGGCAGTGTACCTGACCGATGTAGTATAGTGTAGTGGTAAGTACGGGGGATTGATCGTTCTCCACAGGGAATAGTGTCGTTAGAATTGAAAAACTATTATAATAGGTCTAAGGGTGAGGGAAGATTCTTTTTGTATTTTTATATTTTTATGAAAGCAAGTAAAATCTCGGGTTTGAAGGAGTGGGCGGAATTAGTTGCTAGTCAACTAACCCAAATAACTACAAATGCAAATAAAATAAAATAACTGAAAATGAAAAGGTTTGTGAAACTTATGTGGAGAGAAATGTGTTTACTTAGATTTCCTTACTCCCTAACTATCTTTTACCGGTTGATTAGTGTGTATTAATTGCGTGGATGACGGGTGTATTCCTTAATACCAATCGTGGGGTGGCGTACGTACTTCCCCAACTCTACAAGCTCCTACTTCACTCCTATGTCGAGCCGGCTAGGAAGCTCCTAACATGGGATCACTAGAATTCGCTCATGCATTAAATACAACCATAAAAACCTTAGTACGCATTGGTTCATGTTTCTTAAGACGTTCAAGCAAGTTACCGAATAGGAGGTTAGCCAGTTTTCTTAAGCCTAACATCGATGAACAATCATCCAATACAATTAATAACACACTAATAACCAATAATCAATAGCTAGGTTTCATTAGATCTAAGCAAACACAAGATAAATCTAGCCTAGCATGTTAATCAAAAGACAAGAACAAGATATAATCAAACAACACATAGACATATTGATTGATTAAATGAATACTTATCTTCAATTAAACATGGGAGATCCAAGGGTATGAAAACCCTTAAAAATGGCAGAAATTCGTCTTAGGGTTTCTCCTCACAAAGTTGCACACTAATGACAAAAAAATTGCAAAACTGTATATAGAACTTAGTGGCTGACGGCGTCACGTTGTAGATCTTGACGCCGTCACCTCGCCGTGTCTAGGGTTCCCGGATGGCCTTCCTGACGTCGTCCCTCTTTAGTGCTCCAAAATCCGATCTGGCTTATCAAGGCTTGACGCCGTCATAAATGGGCTTGACGCCATCCCTCTTTAACTTAAACCGTGATGGCCTTGATCACTTCAAAGGGTGACGCCGTCAGATTTTCCATTGTAAAATTCTCTGGCTTATCATGTGTATTTTTCATATCCACCTTTTTTGCCAAGCCATGACGCCGTCAAGAGCAATACTTGACGCCGTCAAGTGTACTTTTCCAGCAGCTTTGGAGACTTTGTCGTTTTCTTCACTTTTATGCTCCAAAAACGTCCAAAATGCTTCCTTTTCCAGATTTCTTCTCCAAAGTACCTAAAATGACAAAAGGAACGATTTAGGGCAATATTTGATCAAATAAATACGATTTAGGGCTTAAATGACCCCCTAAAAGCGGTACACTTTTCGCTTCATCAAATACGCTTACACTTGAGATTTGCTTGTCCTCAAGCAAATGCGCTTTTATTCTAATCAAAATACAAGTTAGGGGTCATTTAATGCTAATATAAAAGTAATTACAACAAATAATCGTTCCACTTTAATCATAATAAGCACGGAGATTATAAACTAGCACCTCACAAGTAGTGTTTAGATACTCACATCTCTCAGGTGTCATCAAAATAAATCTCATAAATGAAAACGGATAATATCTCTCACTACCTGTCATAGCAAATAGATTACCATAGGCTTGGGAAAGGATCGAAAACCTCCTCCACTATGCGTAAGCAAGGCTGTCAAGATCGCGATCCCACGTGGGATCGTTTTTGTCTTTGCAAGATCGAGATCGTAGGATCGGATCGAGATCCTACGATCCTACCAATTTGTCATATTTTGTAAACAAAGGATAAACGAGTCAAACTGTTTTGCATTTCTACTAAACATTAAAGATAAATTCATATAATATACTCTTGAAAATGCCAAAGTTCATATTTCATAGACCAAAGTAATAGTAAAACACAAAAAAATCAAGTTTCACTTTCAATCGTTACATTAACGATTTAGTGGAATAAGATTACATAACATGAGTCCTAAACGTTTCAAAACATAAGAGTCATAATACCAAAAGATTCATAAATAAACCATCATTGATCAATCTATTATATGGAGACCTGCAAATTCAGTTTCGTCAGGTAAATGAAAATCAGGTTCTTCAAATTCATCTTCTCGACCTGCAAATGCATCTTGTGCTTGTGGTTGAGTTGATTCTTCCTCAATTATCCACTCATCATCAGATTCAACACTTTCAAAATCCAACGCCTCAAGTTGTTTGATTGCAGCTTTTGTCTCTTTCATTTTCTGTTCTTGTCTTCCAGTTAACTTTAAGTTATACATAACATAAACAAGATCATTCATTTTTTGTTGGTGTAGACAATTTCTTCGTTTAGAATGCACCTAACAAAATAAAGAGAGAAATAATTAAGAAATTAGTAAAACATAATTAAAATAAGTTGGAATGAGATTGTTTCAATACCATCTCAAACGCGCTCCAGTTCCTCTCACACCCCGAGGATGAACACGTCAAGCTTAAAACTCGCATAGCAAATGTTTTCAATTCTGGTGTATCATCACCAAATGAATCCCACCAATCAACCGGACTTTTTTTATCAATATTCTGCCTTGCTATGTTAAGATTAAAGAGACGCCCTTTTCTGTTCTTAAACATGTCAATCTGGCAATCAATCTCATTTGCAAGGTTTTCGTCACCACACATTTTTCCAATGCACATATACAAGTTAACTTTAATAGAAGCAAGATCACCCTTGAAATCAGAACTATATTGCATCCGCGGATTTAAGAAATAACCAGCCACATGAAGAGGCCTATTAAGTTGATTATCCCATCTTTCATCAACGATATTGATAATAGGTTGATACCTAAAGAATAAATGAGAAAGAATTGTAAACAGCGGCTATTTTATACTAGTGCATCACCATCAGTATATCAGAACAGAACTACTAGACGGGGCAGTGTGTGTGTGGGTAACAGGTCAAGGCCGGGTTACTGGACGGGGCAGTGTGTGTGTGGGTAACAGGTCAAGGCCTCGATTGAAGCAACATGTATAAGAAACTGGAAATAGAACAAAATTATAAGTTACTATGAAAAAAAAATACCTCGATTGAACATCTTTGTAGTTTGCTATGATCTCTTCCTTTGCTTTCTTCATAGCCTGATAAATGAAACCCATAGCTGGTGTCGAATCTGAATCAACCATTCGAAGAACCTTTATCAAGGGAATCGCAGCTAAAAGGCAATTTGAAACTGATCCCCAAAATCCTGAAGTGTCAAGAACTATACTCTCAATGTTCTTTCCTATCTCTAACTTTGAAAAGTTACTACTCGTCCATTTTTCAGACGCAAACATTGAGATCAAGGCACCTTTTTGCTCATGCAAACGACCAAGTGTAAGATAAGAAGTTGCAAATCTAGTTGCTCCCGGCCTAAGAAGTTCCTTTCCCTTAGTAAATTCCCTCAACATACATATAAGTCGTGTTCGGTTATATATGAAACTTGTAATTTTTCTACCCTTTGCTATTGTTATTTTGTGTTCTTCAATTTTCTTTTCAAAGTCCTCCAACATCAAATCAATACAATGTGCAGCACAAGGTGTCCAAAATAATTTCTTCCTTTTGTTCATTAACATTTCACCTGCAGCCTTGTAATTGGCTGCATTATCAGTCACTACTTGAACAACATGTTCTTCTCCTATTTTCTCCACAAAATCATCTAACATAGCAAATACTTTTTCCTTTGTTTTACTAATTTCAGATGTGTCAATTGATGCTAAAAAGATAGTACCTTTAGGGCTGTTCACAAGAAAATTACATATTGATCGATTCTTTCGATCACTCCAACCATCACTCATCAACGTGCAACCTGTTTTTGTCCACTCTTTCTTGTAGTCTTCAAGTAACGCCTTTGTATAATCAACTTCTTTGTTCAAATAAGTAACTCTCATCTCATGGTATGATGGTGGATCAAGACCTCTCCCAAAGTCACCGATCATTTGGACCATTTTCTTGAATTCAGGATTCTTTACGCAATTGAATGACAGAGCACTTGTGTAAAAGAAACGGGCAATTTGTTGACAGACTTTATCTCGATCGTCTTTTTTGTACATTTTATTCAATGTACACTGAACCTTCCCTTTTTTTGAAACAAAAGCATCCATGTCTTTTGTTATATGACTTCTATCATCACTTTCAAACAATTGTTCATCCTCATCAACCGACAACAGTTTACGTTTTTTTAATGCAGCCAACTCCAATTGTTCCACCACTTTCTGAAATTTGACTTTAATATCCTCGGGAACCATTGGACAAGGTGCAGGATCTTTATGTGATCGAGCTAAATGATGCTTAAACCTATAAATACCACCAGTGAACTCGCAACCACAAAACTTACACTGCACCTTTCTTTTACCTATTTCAACCGCGTGCTCCCAACCAAGATCAGTCCTAGCTCCAGGTGCATTCGGCCTTTTTGGTTTTCTACTAGTTGCAGACGAAGGCGTAGAACTAGATGACGGTGCGGATGCTGAACTGCTATTCATGGCAACCTGTACAAAAATAAGTAACAAATAATTAACAATTGAAATTAAGAAATAATTAAAAAGCTAGCTCAATCTTTGCTACATTTCGGTTTATGCTATTTCAGTTTAGGATGAAAGATCACAATTCACAAGTGAAGCACCTATAAATCACAATCTGAAACAGCCACTAAACACATAACCTTAAAGGCTAAAGCTATATAAAAACTAAAAACTAAACTGAAACAAGGTTTTCTAAAAAATTGGCACTTATGACATAAAGAAAGCATCAATAACACATGCTTTCGGTTTGTTTTACAGTGAAAAACATAAATTGAAACAAGGGTCATGTAGATAATATTATCTAAATCCAAGAAAACCTTAACTTGTAGCAAATAAATAGACCATGAAGAACATTCAAAACAGCCACTAAACACATAACCTTAAAGCTATATAAAAAATTAAAAACTAATAAAAACTTAATTGAAACAACAATTACCTTCGAGTAATGATTTAGAACAAGCGAAGAATTATGATTTTGGAATTAACTGAAACAACATTTATCATGGAATTATGATTTTGGGGAAGTAGATAACTAGGTTTTTTTTTTTTTTTTTTTTTTTTTTTACCAGAGAATGATTTTGATTTTGGGAAAGTAGATAAAGTCACGATCTGCTAATTCAGTGCTTCTTATTTTTGAGTGTAATGGGCTAGCAATGTTTTTTTGATCCGAGAGAATGTTTGGGCCTAGTAATGGGCTAGCAAAATTAAGTTAAAACTTTAAATTGTGCAAATTTAGCAACTTGGTAAACTCGGATCGTGTCTCGATCCTACGATCTTACAACCGATCTTACGATCTTACTCACGATCCTACCTCAGATGCGATCCTATGACGATTCGACACGATTTTACCTTGTGGGAACGTAAGATCGTGCGATCTTACGTGCAAGATCGCGAGTTTGACAGCATTGGGCGTAAGGACCTAAGATAAACTATCAAAGAGGGCTTTTACATGGGTTATAACGTGAGGTGTAGGGAAATGATAAACACGGTTTTGTTGGATAAGGGATATTTTACTGGTGGCGAGTTAAAGATCTTGATTAATTACATGTACAATATGGCGTTGCTAAGCCAAGACTAGACTCGACTTAAGCTAAAAACAAAATAACAAAAACATAAAATGAAACGGGATGGTAGTCCGTATGTTTTTTTCTACTTTTCTTTTTCTCATTTTTTTGTATTTTTCTTGATTTTTTCGATATTTTTTTTTTTTCATACACTCTTGCCCTACCATCCAAAAATAATACATCATAGGGGCGTTGCATTCCCCTTACACTTGAACTTTTACATAACTTTACAAATAACTATTCTAATGACTCGAATTAAGATAATCGAAACACTTGGAGTACTTTTAAAATATTTAGCACATATGGGGGTAATAATGTTGTTCTTCCCCATTACTCCATTACACTAGTACTTTACCCATGAGTCCCAATCGTCCCAAAACAATATGTACAAGGATATGACTCGACTTAGCAACCATGTAATCAATTAGATAATTAACTAAGGGTTTAAACAAATGTTGTAACAATAATGCACTAAAAATGAGTGCATACAAGGTAGGCTAAGGCGATTTGGGTGTACATTTAAGTGGGGTGTAAACAAATTCTTCCTTTAAGTAAAATGCTTAAAGGTCGAAACGAAAAGATAGGCTCTAAGGGGTGTACTAGGGGTATCGTGTACTAAAAATGAGTACAACGCAAAGGGTGTGGGAGAATTACTTGACCAATATAGCCAATGTAATTATAACAAAAACACAGGTGTAAAACAATGGGTTAATCCTAATGCCTCTTATCATGTAGTAAATCTAACTACACGAATGTAGTCTCACTTGTGGCCTCGGAATGGTCCTAACGCAAGTTCTAGAATCTAAGTGCTACCGGTACACACATCATAGCATAAATGCTTTTCCTACCAATTCTAGGGGCGAACCTCACATATTTGGGGGTGGAAAAAAAAAATTTAGTGGTACGGTTTTTGTGCTAGTCATATAACTCCTATCCATGAGACGCTCATTAAGATCAAAGTTTCACTCCTATATGTTGTAAAAAATTTTAAATTTGGCACTAAAATTGCCCTAACAGGTATTTATCTCAGTTTTATTACACATCTACCATTAAACAAACAAAAATCAAGCGTAATAGCATTCTCTAAAGTATCGTACTTTTACCCCCCCTTACACTTAAGATGAACATTGTCCCCAATGTTCAAATAACAAGATGTAAAAGTAAATAAGGTAAACGAATGAAATCAAATACTCCCCTGATTCGCTCGGTGGATAATGTGGTAACATGGTTAGATCTTCTTCCAAGAGAATGTAGAAGCTCCAAGACTAATGCATCGCCAAAAGCTTGACTCCACATACATTTCCTTGTCCAAAATAACCTGTTAAACCTGATAAAACAAACACGAAAACCTGCATAACATCGGCGGGATAAATTCTATATAAGGATATAATGCTTGTGGAATGATAATTTTGCAGATTCCTGGAGTTTATAAGTTAGAGATTTAATAAAAACTTTTTATGAAAACAAAACTTTCAAAAATTTCTGAAAATTAAAACCTGACGCCGTCAGAAATGATCTGACAGAATTCTCATGTTAAGTTTCCGGAAAATTTCTGGAAAAACCTATACCTTACTTTCTGGAATTCCTGCAAAACATCACTATGACTCGATACAAGCATTTGACTCAAACAATTACTAATATGTATGTTAATTTAATATTATTACGATTCATGTTCATTTGTTCTAATAAACCGATTTGGATTTCCCTTACACTTATCTTTTGCAAAATACCTTTATATGTAGTTAAGACGAAGTTAAAAACAAGATAAAGCATTTTCACAATTTAGTTTTGAACATGAATCAATAATAATAAAAATTAAACACACATACGGAAACAAATAAAATCAAACAAACAAATAAATAAACACACAAAGCAAACAAAGCTTGGGTTGCCTCCCAAGAAGCGCTTTTCTTTATTAACGAGTCTTGTAGCTAGACTCAAAGTCACGTACATTACGTGATTCCATCATTGGTCACGGTTTCTAGGCCATCCTCATCTCCGGTTTTATATTTCGGTCCTAATTTCAAATAATCCTTGTAGAAACCGGATATCCTTTCCATAACATAGTCTACTCCTTTATTTCTATCCTCATCATTCCTATAGTAGACCGCTTGCTTAAGCTCCTTCTCAACATTTGACGAGTGTTGGAATTGTTCTATCTTATATGGCATTTGGTAGTTTACCTCATCGGTCTCATCCTTAAATCTAACTATCCCTAAGGAAGGTTCATAAGTCATTCTAGAGACCTCAACGAATGGTTTTCCAAAAACTACTTGAGTTAAGGATGCATCGACTATTGGGCGTATATCTTCTACAATTACAAAGTCGGTGACATAGGTGAAGTTTCCTACATAAACCGGTAATCCCTTAACTCTTCCCGTGAAGTTACTCATCCAACCCTTATCAGGGAACATCCTATACCCAAGTTGATTTTTCATTATTAAGTTGTAGTGGGCTCTAGTCATGATGTTTATGGGCGATCTAAGGTCGATGTAAGCTTTCCACACATGCAAATGTCCGATGTTGCATGGTATGTTGAGATTAGAAGGATCGCCTATTTTTATAATTGGTCTACCTAGGAAGTATGGTGTCTCGGGGTCATCGAATAAGTCTGTATGAAATGCGCGCTCTTCCTTAGTGGGTAGCCTATTGAAGTAGTCCTCATCATCATCTACTTCTTCAATCTCACTTTTCCTAACTTCTTTATCAACCTCGACTTTCTTAACCTCATCCTCAGGTTCACTATTATCCTCATTCCTATCAATTGGTTTGATAGTGACAACGTTGACGAAGTGGACGTGTTTGGATGAAGAGGGGTCTTTTACTTGGGGTCCGCTATTTGTGTTCCTAGCGTCCTTATGTGGAGGTGATAGCACTTGGTTATTGAGGGCTTTCAATAAGTTGTCAATTTTATTGGTCATCTCCGTTTGTTGTTGATTGAATTCGGATTCAAACTTGGCCAAACAAGCTTCTTGAGACGCCATAAATTGAGACATCAATCCTTCAAAGTTATTGGTACTACCATAATTGTTGGAAGGATTGTTATTGAAAGTACGGTTCGAGTTGGAACCGCTTGATTGGAAACGATTAGGTGGGTTGGAAGAATTGGTTTGTTGTGCGTTTTGGTTTTGTTTCCACCTAAGGTTTGGGTGATTTTTCCATGAGGGGTTGTATGAATCACCGTAGGGGTTTGGCTCGGGTTTGAAAGTGTACCACTTGTCTCCCGCTCCGTCGGTACGCGAGGATGCGTAGTCCGCAAAAGCTTGTTCGGGGAGTTCCATGCAATCACAAGTGTCGTGGGGACCACTACATAATTCACATGAAGAAGTGATTTTGTTCACTTGGCTTAAAGGTTTAGGAGCCTCGTAGGATTTCATAAGAAACTTGACTTGGTCTTCAAGTTCTATGATCCTACGATCGGAAGTGCTTGAATTGTTCGAAGGCAAAGATATTGCCTTGACCGTTTTATTCAAATCACGGGGATCATTCCAACTTTCGTTGTCATAAAGAGCAAGATCTTCTAGGAGAGCCCATGATTGTTCCGCACTTAGATCACGTAGCTTACCACCGGCCGATTGGTCAATGGTTTGCCTCGTGGAGAGATTGATATGGTCATAAAAGATTTGGACTTGGAGCCAAAGTTCTATGCCATGGTGAGGGACTTTTTGGAGTAAGTCCTTGAATCGAGTCCATGCCTCGTAGAGGGTTTCACCTTGGCGTTGTTGGAACATCAAGATATCATTCCTTAGTTTGGTAGTTCTTCCTAGTGGGAAAAACTGAGCAAGGAAACGAGTGGTGAGATCATCCCAAGAGGTGATGGATCCTACGGGTAGACGCTCTAGCCATTGACTAGCTTGGTCCCGCAGAGAGAATTGAAAGAGACGCAGTCGGGTCGTCTCTCGAGTGGCAACATCAAGGTCTATGGAATCAACGATTTTGAGAAAGTCCTTGAGATGTTGATTAGGATCTTCAGAACGAAGTCCATGGAATGCGCATCCGCTTTGCACCAACCGGATGGTGTCGGATCGCAAGAGAGTGACATTGGCTCCTTGAGTGAGCTCAATGGTGTTTCGATAGCCATGGTGGCTAGGACGGGAGTAGTCTCCTAAGGTACGGGCTCTAGGAGGTGGGTGTTGTTGTGGTGGTGGGTTGTTGGGATCAAGGATATTACCACCTTCCATGATGTCGGATGGTAATGGTTACGAACAAAGAAACGAAGAAAAAAGATAGACTAAAGAAAACCTAGAAAAAGAAAATAAAAATCTCACTAGAAAGGAATCTAGTGAGTAGACCTAATAAAATAAAAATTCAACCTAAACAATAACTATTCCCCGGCAACGGCGCCAAAAACTTGATGCGTGGTTTTGCGACCTTACAACAGGTTTTACCTCTCGAGGGATCTCAAGAGGCTTACAACCCCACCAGGCAGTGTACCTGACCGATGTAGTATAGTGTAGTGGTAAGTACGGGGGATTGATCGTTCTCCACAGGGAATAGTGTCGTTAGAATTGAAAAACTATTATAATAGGTCTAAGGGTGAGGGAAGATTCTTTTTGTATTTTTATATTTTTATGAAAGCAAGTAAAATCTCGGGTTTGTAGGAGTGGGCGGAATTAGTTGCTAGTCAACTAACCCAAATAACTACAAATGCAAATAAAATAAAATAACTGAAAATGAAAAGGTTTGTGAAACTTATGTGGAGAGAAATGTGTTTACTTAGATTTCCTTACTCCCTAACTATCTTTTACCGGTTGATTAGTGTGTATTAATTGCGTGGATGACGGGTGTATTCCTTAATACCAATCGTGGGGTGGCGTACGTACTTCCCCAACTCTACAAGCTCCTACTTCACTCCTATGTCGAGCCGGCTAGGAAGCTCCTAACATGGGATCACTAGAATTCGCTCATGCATTAAATACAACCATAAAAACCTTAGTACGCATTGGTTCATGTTTCTTAAGACGTTCAAGCAAGTTACCGAATAGGAGGTTAGCCAGTTTTCTTAAGCCTAACATCGATGAACAATCATCCAATACAATTAATAACACACTAATAACCAATAATCAATAGCTAGGTTTCATTAGATCTAAGCAAACACAAGATAAATCTAGCCTAGCATGTTAATCAAAAGACAAGAACAAGATATAATCAAACAACACATAGACATATTGATTGATTAAATGAATACTTATCTTCAATTAAACATGGGAGATCCAAGGGTATGAAAACCCTTAAAAATGGCAGAAATTCGTCTTAGGGTTTCTCCTCACAAAGTTGCACACTAATGACAAAAAATTGCAAAACTATATATAGAACTTAGTGGCTGACGGCGTCACGTTGTAGATCTTGACGCCGTCACCTCGCCGTGTCTAGGGTTCCCGGATGGCCTTCCTGACGCCGTCCCTCTTTAGTGCTCCAAAATCCGCTCTGGCTTATCAAGGCTTGACGCCGTCAGAAATGGGCTTGACGCCGTCCCTCTTTAACTTAAACCGTGATGGCCTTGATCACTTCAAAGGGTGACGCCGTCAGATTTTCCATTGTAAAATTCTCTGGCTTATCATGTGTATTTTTCATATCCACCTTTTTTGCCAAGCCATGACGCCGTCAGGAACAATCCCTGACGCCGTCAAAGGTACTTTTCCAGCCGATTTTGAGACTTTGTCGTTTTCTTCACTTTTATGCTCCAAAAACGTCCAAAATGCTTCCTTTTCCAGATTTCTTCTCCAAAGTACCTAAAATGACAAAAGGAACGATTTAGGGCAATATTTGATCAAATAAATACGATTTAGGGCTTAAATGACCCCCTAAAAGCGGTACACTTTTCGCTTCATCAATATTCATCAAAAATTTCCGAGCCCCAATGAAGTATAATTTCATTATACAGGAGCTCGTGTGATAAAGCCTTTGACCATTCCTGTTCCGGCGTTAAACCATCCATTGTTATGTGTGTTTTTTGTGAGAATTTACGTGTTTTGTGATAATTTTATTATACGATATATATAAGTAAAAAATTGGCAGGGTAAAAGGAAAATTTGGCGGGAAATACTTTCGGCGGGGACATGTCCCCCCAAAAAAGCCGCTAAATTTTGGCGCGATAAACTTACCTTTTTGAAGCCAAAATGTTTGACATTTTCAGCGGGGACATGTCCCCTCCAAAAACGAAAAATATGCATCTTTTCTTTCAGCGGGGACATGTCCCCGCCGAAAGGTAGAGAGGGAAAAAAAGGCGCGAACGATTAAGCGCTCCAAAGTTTGGTCAAAGTTTGGCAAATATGTGAAACATTTTCGGCGGGGACTCGCCCCCGCCAAAAGCCCACGTTGAAAATTTTGTAAATGGTCAGCGAGACTTTGTGCTAGCTCAGCACATTTTTTGTCGTTTAGCGACTTTCGGCGGGGACAGAAGCGTCCCCGCCAAAACTCTGGTCGCCCGTCCTCTCTTTTGTTGTAGTGTTACTTCCTCGATATCAATTCAAAATTTTAGGTTGTTATAATGTAATACGTCAAACAAAAACATCGAAACTTCGTACCTTAAAACACGTCTCTTTCATTCCATATCAGATAATCAGTTTCAAAACAAACACACCTTATGCAGTATATATGCTACTTTATACTTAAAAACCAAAACACATGGTCGTAGCTACTTAATCATAAGTGTAATGTTTTTCACCGTTCAAAATACTATAAGTAACACTTTAATGCCACATGCCCGGTTTATATGTGCATTTGAGAACACTACCAACACCACCATCACCTTCGAGGAGTTCGAGTTTCTCAAGAACATGTTCACCCACAGCTTTTCCAAGCTCAAGTGACCTGAAAAACTACCAAGCTTTGCTTCAACCTTAACTTCTACTTCTTCTGATAATGTTCCAAACATTTTGCTTAATGTACAAACTACGTTATTTAGCGAAAGTTGATTTGATCAAATTATTCGAAATGAAAAATGGCAAATGGAGTTTATTCGTTAGATCAAGAAGTAAAGGATTAATTGTTGGAATTTTAATACATGACATATCATAATTAAACATATAAAACATCAAAGAACACATGCAGAAGCGTAGGAACAATAACACATAATTAATTAACGAATTATAAAAGTATACGTACCTTTTTATTCTAACAAAACAAGAATCAATTGCAAGCAAGTAATTGATATGAAACCTAATTAGGGTTTATATGGATTATAAGAATTGCCCCTTACCGTTTTTGCAATTCAATCTAAGATACTAACAATAGTGTGTTAGTACCACGTTCTTGTACACATGTACTATAACGAATTAAAGTAATGCTAGTTAAAGAACATAAAATTAAACCAAACGATTTGTTTATGAACAAAATTCGATCGAATCCCTTGTGGGGATGTTTGTTCGATCGGCCAAGAAAACAAAAGGAGAGAAAAACAAAGTTAGGGTTATGTGTGTTTGCACAAGATCTACAAAACAATAACTCTTACCTTTGTTTATATAGGGTGAATAACTTGGAGAACAAATTGGGTTTGGATTGGGTTTCCCCTCCTCATAACCGATCAGCCATAACCCTTTAGGGGTATTCCGGAACCTTCTTGTACCAATTATTCACTCTTAATTCTTTCCTTTTATTAGTTAACGATCATTAGACAATATCCGTTAATCACTAACGGTCGTTATATATTTGTGTAATAAATAATTAAATTTAAACTTTTATATATATTTATTATTCTTTAATTCTCATACGTAAAGCGTGCAATCTCGTGGTCTCGAGTTCGATCCTAACATACGACTATTAATTATGTCTATAAAACTAACAGCTCTCACTTGGACATATTTTAATAGTGTAATCACATCGGTTAGCGTCTAGCAACACTTCGATGCCTCTAGTACAACTCGAGTAAGGTCTCCTAGAAAAAACCTTTAATGATTCATCATTATTATTATCCTTTTGTCACTAATACCATGTTAAATAAATATATGGATCTAATTCATTCTTTATTCAACTATTCTATTTCTCGTTGTGTGTGATTGAGCAAGATTACCAAATCTTCTGAACATATTCGAGAAAATATTGGGCGTGGCCACTCAAACATCTTGTCATCCCTACGAGAGGCCCAGCAGTATTAAACTCCAAAACAAATTTGAAGGAACAAATTCTATATTGACTACAAGCATAACCCATGAATTTTGTAACACTTTTGAAAACAATCCTTATGACTACCAGTTACGTATAGTGTTAAATTGTTCCACAGAAATGCACTACATTCATGACAGTTATCTGGTATCTCAAGTCTGAGGATAACTATTCATGATTTACTTAATAACAATATCCATAAAGTAAAATCATATAGTTTGGGATAAGTCTTATATTCAATTCATTGAATATCATGTGAATTCGGTATGACAACGCATCAATATACTTTCAAGTATATTATACCAAAACTCTGATTTGTCTTAGTTTAATGATATTTCCATATCATTAATTGACAACGGACGATTTAGAATAACTAATTTATTTGTGGATTTAAACATGCAAATATAGGACAACAATATTAAAGAATGAAAAATAAACATAACAGATACTTTATTTCATTAAAAATAATAAATGTTTACAATATCCTTTATCTAAATACTAATTGCAGTTATGCATGAAACTACTAGCTAAACGAAGTCCAATACCATTGGCATGTTCAGTAAGCTTTTCTCTAGGTAAATCCTTAATGAAAGGATCAGCTAAGTTGTCATCTGTTTGAACTTTCAAGAGATTAATCTCTCCTATGCTGACTTGTTGTCGAACATAGTGATATTTCCGTAAAAAATGTCGGGTGCCCTTCATGACTCCAGGTTCATTGGAAAATATGATTGCAGCAGAATTGTCACAATACATATTAATAGGTGATTCAATTGAAGGCATAACACCAAGCCGTAAAATGAATTTCCTAATCCAAACAGCCTCCATAGCAGCGTCTGAAGCAGCTATATATTCAGCTTCTGTCACAGATATCGCAATTGTACTCTGCTTCTTGCTCTTCCAATCTACTGCTCCTCCATTGATAACAAAGACATAACCCGTCTAATACTACGCGTCATCTTTGTCACATTGCCAGGACGCATCACAGAAACCTGTAACACCAAATTCTGTATATGGATTTCCACCATACACTAGAAACATATCTTTTGTATTTCTTAGATACTTGAGAATATGTTTAACAGCAATCCAGAGAAATTTACCTCGATTCTGTTGAAATTGACTGGTGATATTTTAAGCGAATGACACATCTGGCCTTGTGCATCTAACAGCATACATGATAGATCATACAACCGAAGCATAAGGAACATTACTCATGTATGCCACCTCTGTAGGTGTTGAAGCAAACATTTCGCTACATAAGCCATGCTTTACTCCATTGGCAAATATCCTTTCTTGGAATTTTGCATATTGAATCTCTTCAATATTTTGTCAATGTAAGCACTTTGACTTAAACCAATTAACCGTTGTGATCTATCCGTATAGATCTTGATTCCAAGAATGTATGCAGCTTCCCCTAAATCCTTCATAGAAAAACACTTTCCAAGATATGCCTTAACACTTTGCAAACTTGGAATGTCTTTTCCCATAATTAATATGTCATCGACATATAGGATAAGGAAAATTACATCACTCCCACTAGCTTTGTGATATACACATGACTCATCAAGATTCTGAGTAAATCCAAACCTTTTGATTTCTTCATCAAATCTTTTATTCCATTGCCGTGATGCTTGCTTCAATCCATAAATGGATATTTGAAGTTTGCATACACGGTTTGGAAATTGTGGATTCACAAACCCCTCAGGCTGCGCCATATAGATGTCTTCATCTAGGCGACTATTTAAGAAGGTGGTTTTGACATCCATTTGCCAAATCTCATAGTCATAGTACGCTGCTATAGCTATGAGAATCCTAATAGCCAAGGTTGTCAGGATCGGGATCCTACCTAGGATCGTTTTCTGCTTTGCAAGATCGGGATCGTAGGATCATAGGATCGGATCCTACCTAGGATCGTTTTCGGCTTTTCCTTTACATATGTATACAAACCATTTTCAAAAACCTTCCTCTCAAGAAAAGTAAAAAAAAACAGGATCGGATCGTTCACGATCCTACGAGCGATCCCACGATCCTGTAACGATCCTACCTGAAAAAAGGGTTACCAACAGGATCGGATCGTTCACGATCCTACGATCCTACGAGCGATCCCACGATCCTGTAACGATCCTACCTGAATTACGATCCCGTAACGATCCTGCTCGTTTTGTGTGTTGATGAACTCAAATAAGTACATTTTATTACCGTCATTTATCCTATTTATTTGACTTGTTTTATTATATTATCTGTGAGAATTGATACGTTAATGTTTACTTTTGTAATTCTCAGGTAAAAACAAGTATTATGTGAAACTTGGCGATTTTGGACTAATTATGGAGCAAAACAAGCAAGAAGTTAAGAGTCTACTGAAATGTATAAGATCAAGACATTCTGCTCCAGATACGCCGCATCTTACTTATTACATACGGCGCATCACTATCAAGATTTCACAATATATTATCCAAGACAGCAAGGACATGCGCCGCATCTAAGAATGGAGTTACGCCGCATCTTCTGGCGGTGTACGAATATTCCTGAATATATTAATCTTGGACCCCACGCGAAGTTAAGTCAATACGCCACATCTACTTATTAGATGCGCCGCATCTAGCCCTCAGGCAGAAACTATAAATACCCCAAAGTAAGACGAATTTCAGAGACTTTTGGTACGTACGATATACGAAGGACAGAAGCCCTAGGCCGAATTCAGTCGAAGTAGCAGCACAAGACACACCTTGAACAAAGATACGAGAGCTGTAAGAAGGTCCTGCATGTATTCAATTCATTAAGTAGTTTTGTTTTATTGTATTAGTACACTTTAATTGGTCAGGATTGATGGGCTTGTGTTATGTTATCATTCACTTCAACTCCCCTTAAAATTGCTTTCCCATTAATTAAATTTTATATGTTGATGTCTTTGGTGACTTTTATTAGTGCATTGATAACCTCTGTGTCTAGCTGAGCATTGCTTGGGTCTCCATGCCCCTTCCTCGCCTATTTATTAGATCGCCTATGCATTCTATCGTCTGTAGAAAAGTAGGAAGAAAGATAAATAGGATAGTCATAAGTAATCATTAAGGGTTTACTCGCCGATAATATTAGAACCAACGAGAAAGGACTTAATCTCGGTGCGTTGCATCGAACTATACACTTCATATAAAACTAGCAATAAAACAAGTGACAAACTACTTAACTATCAGGACAAGTCTTCTTATTGTCTCAAGTATTTATCTGTGTACGTGTGTGCTACTCGCTGATTCGTGCTTATTAGTTTAGTTTATTATTTAATTGCAACCAAACCGTGCCAGTCTCTCAGGCTGAAACCCCCTTGCGTTAGATTAGGTTGAATAGCTAACTTAAGATATTAAAATACTGATTAGGATAACTAGATAATACGTTCCACTCTTAGTGATCGACACTCTACTTACCATTATATTCATACTGACCGGGTACACTGCTCGTTAAAGTGTGTGTGTTATTGATAAGTCGGCTAAATATAAATTTAAAACTTGAATACTGCTAAAACCACAACGACATACCGTGGGTATAAATTAGAGCATACGCACACGCGCATCATGTGTGTAGGATCGTAGGATCGCGATCCTAACAACCTTGCTAATAGCCCTATTGTCTGCTACAGGAGAAAAGGTCTTCTCGTAGTCAACCCCATAGGTTTGAGTAAAGCCTTTAGCTACCAGACGAGCCTTATAGTTGTGTACATTGCCATCCATGTCAGTTTTCTTCTTGAAGAGCCACTTACTTCCAACGACTTTAGAATTGGGAGGAAGGTCTACTTCAATCCAGACATCGTTATCTTTCATGGATTGCATTTCCCCATTCATAGCAACTTGCCATTTTTCCTTTTCAGGACTATTTATGGCAGCCCTATAATTAGCAGGTTCATCAAGATCTCCTAATATAGTTTCCTCAATGACTACGTTAAGACATAGACGTTCAGAAGCTTTCACAGTCCTTGAAGACTTGCGAATGGGAACAACTTCAGGTGGAGGACCCAGACTTTCAGGTTCCACAAGAAGTTCGCTTGTGTTTTCAGAAGGTAATGTATTTATATGATCATCTTCCAGATCATATTCTCTCCTACTGAATTCTTGAGATATGAGATCCTTTTCAAGAAAATCTCCATACCTAGCTGATTCGCTGGAATCAAGTCGTATTTATTTCCAAGGAATACAGTGGAAGTTGTATTCCCGGGTCGTTATCCCCAACGAAGGCGTGAATGGAATTCGTGATCTCGAATCGTGATTGCGTGTTTGAATGGTGAAAAAGATGTGATTTTGGGTTTCTAATCTAAGATATGTGAACATTAATTAAAAACGATTTAAAAAGCAAGAAAAACTATTTAAGAAAAACAAACGTGATAAAAAAAAACGTAAAGGAACTTAAAAAACGCGAATAATAGAAAACGGGAACTACGAACGAACCTAAAAACGTGAAAACGATGAAATATTAATTCTACGGGTACCAAAATAATTTTCCTACATCCTAAATGACAAAAGAAAATTTAAAAAAAAAAAGAAAAATATTTTTTTGACTTTTTAATTAATTAATATGAATTTAAAACTAAGTTAAACTATTTAAATTATTTAAAAATAGCAAAACAGTTTAGAAAAATCTGAAAAAATTCAAGTAAATCTAAAATAATATTCAAAAGCTAGGAAAAATAAAATTAACAACTGTCTAACCCTAATAAGCAGAATGGGCTAAATAAGCAGTTTGGGAATAAGCTAAAAATAAGCTAAACTTGACCAAAAATTATCAAAAGCTGGAAAACAGTTTAATACACTAATTGACACTTAAAACTACTGAAAGGGCTCAAATAAGCACATGGGATAAGCAGTTAAACTGCTGATCAGATTCAAGAATTGTGCAGAAAAGGATGAGCTGAACAGCCACTTTGCAGCTTAATTATAAGCTAGGAAAGTGCTTATTTTGGAAATCCAAGAGCAGAAACCAAAAGCTCATATAACAAGCTATCTATAAACTGAAAATGCCCAAAATAAAACATCAATTGCTTATCTAAATCCATCCTAGATCAGATGGTGAAAACTGGAAAAAGCTGTGCAGGGTTGGATGACAGTTCAATGGGCTAACTTGCAGACAGTAAATAAGCTATAAAATAAGCTCAAAATGCAGAACAAAGCCAAAACAGATTGAGTTCAACTAGTAAGCTATTGATAAAACTAAAAATTAGAAACTTAATCCTACTGGATAAGCCAATAATAAGCCTAGATCAGCAGACAGAAACTGTGCTTAAACCCTATTTTTGACTTTTTGCAGTTTCATCTATTTTGACTAAATCAAACTTTGAGTGATCCTAACTAAGTAATTAAGATGTAATAAGCTATTTTTAAACTACTTTAAGCTAAATGAACCAAATTTATAGCTAAATGGCGCAATCTCTATCCTAATTACCTAACAGTAAGCAGATTTAAGTTGTTTAAGATGGTATTTTGACTATTTAAGGAAAGAACCATTATTAATATGCTATCTAAGTCCTATTTGTCACAAATGCCATCTATCTCTAACACTAACACCTCAAAACAACAACAACAACAACTATAAGAGTACAACAAATCCAAACACCCCTTAATGACTTGAAAAAGCACTTTTACACTAGAACTGATTGATTTAAGCTACCACTTTCATCTAAACTATGGTTGTCTAAGTTATTAAGAATCTAAGAACAGAAAACATACACAAATAAGCAGTAAAATAAGCTATGATAAATAAGCAGTAGCATGAAAATGGAAATTGAAACTTACAACTGATGCAGGATGAAACTGAATGAACCAAAGAACTAATCACACCCAGGCTTATTCAATAAGCCAGAAATTACCCAAATAAGCTTGTCACATCAGCTTATTCTTCAAAAACTGCTTATTTGACCCTTTGTTGACTTTTGTTGACTATTTTGACTATTCTAAATTTTGAAACTGGAAAGCACAATAAACTAATCACAAGTTGTCACAAGCTTATGATAGCTTATTACACAGGAAAGGAGGCTTAAAAACTTATTGGCAACAATATAAATTCTTAAAGTGAAAATTAAACAAGGAAATGAAGAGAAAACTTGATCACTGAAATTAATAACTTAAAAGACTTTCATTAAACTGAGAAATTTTAGAATTACAAATGTTTGAACTGAAATTAAAACTTTAAATAAGTAAATAGCATCCTACACTACGAATTGGTCTAAGACATTGACAAGTTGAACTCTGTGTCTTCTTCTCTTTTTATACATCCCAAACGCTTCTTCTCTTTCATCAGATTATTTCCCAGCCATTGGATTACTCAGAATCAATCCCATCCGTTAGATTGCATTTTGGCGGGAAACTTTGAGATAGTGGGATTTTAACTTTTTAGAGCACATGGGAAGGTGGTATCATGTGAAGAAGCTAAGTGTAGGGGAAGCGTGTTGGCAGAGAAAGCATGGGAGGGGAAACATTTTTGTCGGGAGAAGGTGGTTTTGCAGAAAGAGTGGTTTTGGCGCGTGGTTTTTGGAAGAAGGAGGGTTGACCGTTTGACCGATGGGTTTTAACTAAAAATACGGGTAAAGGGTTTTATTTGGGCTTTGTGGGTCGTGGGCTGGGTTTTTAGAAATGTTGGGTTGTGGCCGGGTTTAGTGTGTTGGTGGGTTAAGGTTATTTATGGATTGGGTTAATTTAGGTTTAAAAAGGTTTAATGTTGGAATTGGTTTTAGGTTTAGGGACCACTATTGCCATATTCTGAAAATCCAGGGACCATTCTTGCAAAGTCTGAAAATTATCTCCAAGGACCAACTTTAACATTTTGATATTCTCGGAGGTTAACTTTGACATCTTGATCATTTTCCGGGTCCAAACTCGTAAATTTCTTCCCCGGCTCCGGTTTTTCACGCTTATCCAATCTTGTGCTCGGTTTTTGCCTGTTTTGCCCTGTTTTCGATCCTTTTGTACCTGAAACACATAAAAACACAAAACAAGACTATTTGCAGTATAATATGGTCTATTTGGGTGTTTTTGGTCGTTTTCTAGTATAAATGGGTATAAAAATGATGAGTATTTACACACTCATCACTAGCAACAATTACTTTGTTTTTAGGTGGAAAGTAAAAGTAGTAACCCATCGTTTCCTTTGGGTATCCTACAAAGATACACTTTACAGATCTCTGTTGGAGTTTATCTGCTGAGTCACGTTTAACAAACGCCTCGCAACCCCAGAACTTTAAGTTAGGATTTTTTCCATGCCATATCTCATATGGTGTCTTATCAACCTTCTTGGTCGGAACCATATTTAGAATACGAACTGCAGATTCTAAAGCATAATCCCAAAAAGATAAAGCAATAGTAAGATTAAACATTGATCGCACCATATCTAACAATGTACGATTCCTTCTCTCAGATACACCATTTTGTTGTGGAGTATATGAAGATGTGAGATGATGGACAATTCCATTCTCAGCTAAGTAATCTTTAAACTCTTGGCTTAGGTATTCACCACCTCTATCGGATCGAAGAGCTTTAATCTTCTTTCCAAGTTGCAATTCTACTTCTGGTTTGAAAATCTTAAATGTTTCAAACACCTCATGTTTATGTTTAAGCAAGTAAACATTACCATAACAGCTGAAATCATCTGTAAGGTTAAGAAGTAGCTAGCACCTCTCCTTGACACATATCTAAGTGGTCCACACACATCAGTATGTATCAAACCAAGTAGATCAGAAGCCCTTTCCATACGATTATGAAATGGTTTCTTTTTCATCTTCCCAGATATACAAGATTCGCATTTATCAAATGATTCATCATTGATATCTTGTAAAAGCCCATCATGTTGCAGCTTTTCCATGCGAGTCTTGCCTATGTGAGCAAGTCGACATTGCCAAAGATAAGACGAATCCAAGTCCTTCTTGATTCTCTTATTATTGATGCTAAACATCGAATTATTTTTATTAGATACATTATCAAACATGTCAATCTCAAACACACCATTCACAGCAATAGCATTAAAATAAAAAAATACCATTTAAAGAAACAAAAATTCCATTACTATTGATAGTGTGAATAAAACCAAAATCCAACAATGAAGAAAAGGAAACAACACCTCTAATAATAGAAGGTGCATAATAACAATTGTTTAATGACAGTACTAAGTCCAAAGGAAAAACTAAATTAAACACTCCTATGGCTTCAACAGCTGCAGGTGCTCCATTTCCCACGTGCAAATATTGCTCTCCATAGGCAAGCTTCTTTTCCACTCTAAACCCCTGTAGTGTATTACAAATGTGAATACCACGTCCAGTATCATATACCCAGAAATTAATTTTATGATTTAGAGTTAATAATTCAATTATAAATAAGTTACCTGAAGTGCTGGCGCCCTGCCCAGACTTCTTGATCTTATTTTCTCGCAACTCTTCCAGATAGAGAGGACAATTCCTCTTCCAGTGACCAACTACATGAAAGTAGTGATAACCCTGATCCTTCTTTGTATTATCCTTCTTCTTAGGAGGGTATTTCTTGGGTTCAGGTTGATAAGCCATAACTTGCTTACCCATATCACCTTTACCTTTGCCTTTACCCTTCTTGTTCGTTTGCGGTATTGGCTTGTTAACCCTACCACCCTGAATAGTTAGTACTTGGGGTATAGGAGCCTTTTGTGGTAAACCTTTCTCGTAATCAATGAACAATGCGTGTAATTCACTTATTGTCTTCCCCACGCAATGCATATTGAAATTACGAACAAAACCACTAAATTCCTTATTCAGGGATCTATTGATTAGGTTAATAGCAAGATCATGTTCATAGAATTTGCCAAGTGCCTGTAGTTGGTCCATGTAACCCTTCATTTCCAACACATGTGCACTTACAGGTTTACCATCTGCCTGCTTACAGCTATGAAGAGCATCAGTCAAATCATAAACTTCAACAGCTTGTGGCTTCTCAAACATACGTCTGAGTTCGTTGAGCATGTCATGAGGAAAAGAATGCTCAAACTGCTTTTGTAAAGCAGGTGTCATCATTTCCAGCATCATGCAAGCCACATCATTATGTGTTTTATACTCAACTTTCCATGCTGCTTTTTCAACATCAGTTGCAGTAGCAGCAGGTTCAGTATGACAAGGCTTATACAAATATTTCAGTTGATCAATCACTCGCAGGACAATCTTGAGTGAGCAAAACCAGTCATTGAAATTCTGAGAGCCAGTCAATTTTTCTCGTTCAAAGAAAGTTTTGAACGCATAACTCAAAGTAGTGTTATTGTTTTGAGCCATTTCTACAGATAAAAAAAAAGTTCAAATATTAGTATTTTCGATAATACAATTTTTCAAGAAAATAAAATACCCAAGGAAATATTCATATAACCATAGAATTTTCTTGAAAACTAGAATCCAAATTCACATAGTTCCATTACATCAGTTGATCTGCTAGTAATGAAAGTATTCAACAAAGTAATTGTCGAACAATAATTGGCAAACAATTTCCAATTTCTAGATCATTATGGGATTTACAATTGCCAAACCTAGTTGCATTGTAAACATGATTCATCCCCATCTTATGCCTTGAGTCATAGGTCTCACTAACAACTCAATTAAGTCGTCTAATTTAGAAACTGCAAATTCTCACGTACGTCTCACGTAGTCATGAAATTTACCTTGTCATTACAATCTAGCTAAGGTCTCACTTAGGCTAAATGGTGACTTCAAGTGTTCCTTATAATTAGATGACATAAACTTAAATTAAAGCGTACTAGTTTTGATGTATGTATTCAAAATTATGTATGAAGAAGCATGCATACAACTTCATAACATAGGTTTTAATAAAAAAAACTTTTTATTAACCAATTTACTAAGATTAAATTATTAAAGTTTTGACTGAGGTATTGGGTTCACCAATCAAAGAATTTACCTTTAATTATCGTCCATTATATCGTACTTTTGCATAAGTCCAAAGACTTAGTGTTTCGGATAATTACCACAAAGTGGCGCATGGAATTGAAGCTAATTCACCCTTAAGATGATTTTGTACTATAAAATAGTCGTACTAGGTAGCTCCAATTTGACACACAAAGGAGCGTAGAAACAAAGGTCAGCGCGAAGCTTATTAAAAACCCGTTCCTACTTATACCCCTCTCACAGTTTGTCAAGTTAGGTGAGCCGTTCTTACTATTGGTACAAAACTCATCACTCAATTAAACTATGGAAATTTTAACTCTTCAAAACCAAATCATATTGCACCATTTATTTAGTCCGTATTATTTTTCTATTCAAAATTACCCTTTTATTTAAAACATGTCAAACAAATATAAACAAAACAAGTAATAATAAAAAATAATACACACATAACATAACAATTAATATGTGAAAACATGTAGCCATATGCAAACTTTATTCGATAAAACATATTAATAATCAATTCTATGTTTATAATGTATATATTTAACTAAGGCCCTCACTTACAAAAGGAAGTGAACCACATGCATTGACGAATCAATTGCGTAAGCCATAGCAAATATATATCATATTGCATATAATTGATTTATTAATATATTGGAGTCTTCCCCAATTCAAGAATTATCAATAAATAAACAAGTGAAAACTTAACAATTAATTCATAGACAATAATTCCATGACAAAACATGCATGTTCCATCATGGATTTCATAACAATTTATAACACGTTGTCACAAGATCGCATACATAACACATAAACATGTTAATCCTAGGGTTTCTAATCAAATTAAATAACCAAAACCAAAACCCTAAAAAAATAATTTTGGGCAATCGGCCCTAAATAAAAATTAGGGTTCGAATTGGATAAAACCTAAAATCAACTAAACATGTGAAACCTAATCAAAGATTCATTTTTTATGTGCTTCGATAATTAATTACATATTATAACGGCTCATGATGCCACTGTTGGAATTTTAATACATGACATATCATAATTAAACATATAAAACATCAAAGAACACATGCGGAAGCGTAGGAACGATAACACATAATTAATTAACCAATTATAAAAGTATACGCACCTTTTGATTCTAGCAAAATAAGAATCAATTCCAAGCAAGTAATTGATATGAACCTTAATTATGGTTTATATGGATTATAAGAATTGCCCCTTACCGTTTTTGCAATTCAATCCAAGATACTAACAATAGTGTGTTAGTACTACGTTGTTGTACACACGTACTATAACGAATTAAAGTAATGCTAGTTAAAGAACACAAAATTAAACCAAACGATTTGTTTAAGAACAAAAGTCAATCGAATCCCTTGTGGGGATGTTTGTTCGATCGGCCAAGAAAACAAAAGAGAGAAAAACAAAGTTATGGTTATGTGTGTATGCACAAGATCTACAAAACAATAACCCTTGTCTTTGTTTATATACGGTGAATAACTTGGAGAACAAGTTGGGTTTGGGTTGGGTTTCCCCTCCCCATAACCGATCGGCCATAACCCTTTAGGGGTATTCCGGAACCTTCTTGACTTACCAATTATTCACTCTTAATTCTTTTCTTTTATTAGTTAACGGCCATTAGTCAATATCCGTTAATTACTAACGGTCGTTATATATTTGTGTAATAAATAATTAAATATAACATTTTATATATAATTATTATTCTTTAATTCTCATACGTAAAGCGTGCAATCTCGTCGTTTCAAGTTTGATCCTAACATACAACTATTAATTATGTCCATAAAACTAACATTAATATGCATAATTAGCTGGAGCATCTTCTTTGTAGAAAACGATAGTACATGTTAGGTTATTTAGATGCTTGGCTTAAAATGTGTATGTTAAGTTTTTAGGTAATTATGTGACAAGAGTCGCATTGTGTATGAGATCAATATAGATCTCATATTTGCAATAGAACCAATGGACCAATCATAGTCACCCATTTTTATTTTCCATCTTTTTTTTAAAACAACATATCTTGCAAACGGTAAATCTTCAAGCTACCAAAAAAATATCATCGCGACGAGAATTAAATGATCTTTCTATAGATATGCATTGTTATATACTTTCGACGACTTTTTTTTTTTTCGACAAACTTTTTTTTTTTAATTTCCGCCCAGAAGGAATCATATATGATTATGATTCGTAAAAATCATATATGATTCCGTACGAATCATATATGATTCGATTTTTTACGAATCATATATGATTCGTAAAAAATTTTACGAATCATATATGATTCGTAAGAATCATATATGATTCGTAAAAATCATATATGATTCGTACGGAATCATATATGATTTGTTAAAATCGAATCATATATGATTCTTACGAATCATATATGATTTTTCTGGACGGAAATTTTGGAAAAAAAAATTTTATCGAAAAAAAAGTTCGTCGAAAATATATAACAATGCATGTCTATAGAAAGATAATTTAATTCTCGTCGCGATGGTATTTTTTTTGTAGCTTGACGATTTACGGTTTGCGAGATATTTAAGTTTTAAAAAAAGGGTGGAAATTAATTTTTTTATTTTGATAAAAAAAATGAGTGGCTAAGATTGCTTGATGTGTTCTATGGTAAAAGTTTGATCTATAAAGAACTTTTGCTTATGTGACAATGTGTCGCATTGTGTATGGACTAAATTAAATAGACGTATATTAGAAAACTGATCATTAACAGTTACATCAAATTTGTATCGAAGTGAACTCTTTACGAATTGAACATTATTCGAGTGGCAGAGCTTCTAAATTTTGATCCTAACACGTCTCAATGTGTTTTAGATTTCTCTACTACAACACACTTATTTATTCGCTAAAATCCGTTCACTTTTATTGAATATTATTCGAGACACGTCAAACTTGCTCCTTGATCAACTTATGAACATATAGGAACAAGCCAGTAGAATTACTCATTTAGAGTTGACGAGATGTTCATTAGCAAGCTTCATAACTATTATCCATGGATCGATGGTGACTAAGGAGACGTGTGAAGCAGCCTCTTCCTTAAGGTCGTACTCTATTGTTGTTTTCACCAAAGATGATGAACCCTTTTCGTCCTTTGGGTTCACTTTGATCT